>OW121742.1:57203784-57290590 GCA_933228675.1 Stomorhina lunata
AGGAAATTTGAAAATTTCCTATAAAAATAGGAATTTTGAAAATTTCCTATAAAAATAGGAAATTTTGAAAATTTCCTATAAAAATAGGAAATTTTGAAAATTTCCTATAAAAATAGGAAATTTGAAAATTTCCTATAAAAATAGGAAATTTTGAAAATTTCCTATAAAAATAGGAAATTTTGAAAATTTCCTATAAAAATAGGAAATTTTGAAAATTTCCTATAAAAATAGGAAATTTTGAAAATTTCCTATAAAAATAGGAAATTTTGAAAATTTCCTATAAAAATAGGAAAATTTTGAAAATTTCCTATAAAAATAGGAAATTTTGAAAATTTCCTATAAAAATAGGAAATTTTGAAAATTTCCTATAAAAATAGGAAATTTTGAAAATTTCCTATAAAAATAGGAAATTTTGAAAATTTCCTATAAAAATAGGAAATTTTGAAAATTTCCTATAAAAATAGGAAATTTTGAAAATTTCCTATAAAAATAGGAAATTTTGAAAATTTCCTATAAAAATAGGAAATTTTGAAAATTTCCTATAAAAATAGGAAATTTTGAAAATTTCCTATAAAAATAGGAAATTTTGAAAATTTCCTATAAAAAATAGGAAATTTTGAAAATTTCCTATAAAATAGGAAATTTTGAAAATTTCCTATAAAAATAGGAAATTTTGAAAATTTCCTATAAAAATAGGAAATTTTGAAAATTTCCTATAAAAATAGGAAATTTTGAAAATTTCCTATAAAAATAGGAAATTTTGAAAATTTCCTATAAAAATAGGAAATTTTGAAAATTTCCTATAAAAATAGGAAATTTTGAAAATTTTCCTATTAAAAATAGGAAATTTTGAAAATTTCCTATAAAAATAGGAAATTTTGAAAATTCCTATAAAAATAGGAAATTTGAAAATTTCCTATAAAAATAGGAAATTTTGAAAATTTCCTATAAAATAGGAAATTTTGAAAATTTCCTATAAAAATAGGAAATTTTGAAAATTTCCTATAAAAATAGGAAATTTTGAAAATTTCCTATAAAAATAGGAAATTTTGAAAATTTCCTATAAAAATAGGAAATTTTGAAAATTTCCTATAAAAATAGGAAATTTTGAAAATTTCCTATAAAAATAGGAAATTTTGAAAATTTCCTATAAAAATAGGAAATTTTGAAAATTTCCTATAAAAATAGGAAATTTTGAAAATTTCCTATAAAAATAGGAAATTTTGAAAATTTCCTATAAAAATAGGAAATTTTGAAAATTTCCTATAAAAATAGGAAATTTTGAAAATTTCCTATAAAAATAGGAAATTTTGAAAATTTCCTATAAAAATAGGAAATTTTGAAAATTTCCTATAAAAATAGGAAATTTTAAAAATTTCCTATAAAATAGGAAATTTTAAAAATTTCCTATAAAAATAGGAAATTTTGAAAATTTCCTATAAAAATAGGAAATTTTGAAAATTTCCTATAAAAATAGGAAATTTTGAAAATTTCCTATAAAAATAGGAAATTTTGAAAATTTCCTATAAAAATAGGAAATTTGAAAATTTCCTATAAAAATAGGAAATTTTGAAATTTCCTATAAAAATAGGAAATTTTGAAAATTTCCTATAAAAATAGGAAATTTTGAAAATTTCCTATACAAATAGGAAATTTTGAAAATTTCCTATACAAATAGGAAATTTGAAAATTTCCTATAAAAATAGGAAATTTTGAAAATTTCCTATAAAAATAGGAAATTTTGAAAATTTCCTATACAAATAGGAAATTTTGAAAATTTCCTATAAAAATAGGAAATTTTGAAAATTTCCTATACAAATAGGAAATTTTGAAAAATTTCCTATAAAAATAGGAAATTTTGAAAATTTCCTATAAAAATAGGAAATTTTGAAAATTTCCTATACAAATAGGAAAATTTTGAAAATTACCTATAAAAATAGGAAATTTTGAAAATTTCCTATACAAATAGGAAATTTTGAAAATTTCCTATAAAAATAGGAAATTTTGAAAATTTCCTATACAAATAGGAAATTTTTAAAATTTCCTATAAAAATAGGAAATTTTGAAAATTTCCTATAAAAATAGAAATTTGAAAATTTCCTATAAAAAAAGAAATTTTGAAAATTTCCTATAAAAATAGGAAATTTTGAAAATTTCCTATAAAAATAGGAAATTTTGAAAATTTCCTATAAAAATAGGAAATTTTGAAATTTCCTATAAAAATAGGAAATTTTGAAAATTTCCTATAAAAATAGGAAATTTTGAAAATTTCCTATAAAAAATAGGAAATTTTGAAAATTTCCTATAAAAATAGGAAATTTTGAAAATTTCCTATAAAAATAGGAAATTTTGAAAATTTCCTATAAAAATAGGAAATTTTGAAAATTCCTATAAAAATAGGAAATTTTGAAAATTCCTATAAAAATAGGAAATTTTGAAAATTTCCTATAAAAATAGGAAATTTTGAAAATTTCCTATAAAAATAGGAAATTTTGAAAATTTCCTATAAAAATAGGAAATTTTGAAAATTTCCTATAAAAATAGGAAATTTTGAAAATTTCCTATAAAAATAGGAAATTTTGAAAATTTCCTATAAAAATAGGAAATTTTGAAAATTTCCTATAAAAATAGGAAATTTTGAAAATTTCCTATAAAAATAGGAAAATTTTGAAAATTTCCTATAAAAATAGGAAATTTTGAAAATTTCCTATAAAAATAGGAAATTTTGAAAATTTCCTATAAAAATAGGAAATTTTGAAAATTTCCTATAAAAATAGGAAATTTTGAAAATTTCCTATAAAAATAGGAAATTTTGAAAATTTCCTATAAAAATAGGAAATTTTGAAAATTTCCTATAAAAATAGGAAATTTTGAAAATTTCCTATAAAAATAGGAAATTTTGAAAATTTCCTATAAAAAATAGGAAATTTGAAATTTCCTATAAAAATAGGAAATTTTGAAAATTTCCTATAAAAATAGGAAATTTTGAAAATTTCCTATAAAAATAGGAAATTTTGAAAATTTCCTATAAAAATAGGAAATTTTGAAAATTTCCTATAAAAATAGGAAAATTTTGAAAATTTCCTATAAAAATAGGAAATTTTGAAAATTTCCTATAAAAATAGGAAATTTTGAAAATTTCCTATAAAAATAGGAAATTTGAAAATTTCCTATAAAGATAGGAAATTTTGAAAATTTCCTATAAAAATAGGAAATTTTGAAAATTTCCTATAAAAATAGGAAATTTTGAAAATTTCCTATAAAAATAGGAAATTTTGAAAATTTCCTATATAAATAGGAAATTTTGAAAATTTCCTATAAAAATAGGAAATTTTGAAAATTTCCTATAAAAATAGGAAATTTTGAAAATTTCCTATAAAGATAGGAAATTTTGAAAATTTCCTATAAAAATAGGAAATTTTGAAAATTTCCTATAAAAATAGGAAATTTTGAAAATTTCCTATAAAAATAGGAAATTTGAAAATTTCCTATAAAAATAGGAAATTTTGAAAATTTCCTATAAAATAGGAAATTTTGAAAATTTCCTATATAAATAGGAAATTTTGAAAATTTCCTATATAAATAGGAAATTTTGAAAATTTCCTATAAAAATAGGAAATTTTGAAAATTTCCTATAAAAATAGGAAATTTTGAAAATTTCCTATAAAAATAGGAAATTTTGAAAATTTCCTATAAAAATAGGAAATTTTGAAATTTCCTATAAAAATAGGAAATTTTGAAAATTTCCTATAAAAATAGGAAATTTTGAAAATTTCCTATAAAAATAGGAAATTTTGAAAATTTCCTATAAAAATAGGAAATTTTGAAAATTTCCTATAAAAATAGGAAATTTTGAAAATATCCTATAAAAAACAGGAAATTTTGAAAATTTCCTATAAAAATAGGAAATTTTGAAAATTTCCTATAAAAATAGGAAATTTTGAAAATTTCCTATAAAAATAGGAAATTTTGAAAATTTCCTTTAAAAATAGGAAATTTTGAAAATTTCCTATAAAAATAGGAAATTTTGAAATTTCCTATAAAAAATAGGAAATTTTGAAAATTTCCTATAAAAATAGGCAATTTTGAAAATTTCCTATAAAAATAGGCAATTTTGAAAATTTCCTATAAAAATAGGAAATTTTGAAAATTTCCTATAAAAATAGGAAATTTTGAAAAATTCCTATAAAAATAGGAAATTTTGAAAATTCCTATAAAAATAGGAAATTTTGAAAATTTCCTATAAAAATAGGAAATTTTGAAAATTTCCTATAAAAATAGGAAATTTTGAAAATTTCCTATAAAAATAGGAAATTTTGAAAATTTCCTATAAAAATAGGAAATTTTGAAAATTTCCTATAAAAATAGGAAATTTTGAAAATTTCCTATAAAAATAGGAAATTTTGAAAATTTCCTATAAAAATAGGAAATTTTGAAAATTTCCTATAAAAATAGGAAATTTTGAAAATTTCCTATAAAAATAGGAAATTTTGAAAATTTCCTATAAAAATAGGAAATTTTGAAAATTTCCTATAAAAATAGGAAATTTTGAAAATTTCCTATAAAAATAGGAAATTTGAAAATTTCCTATAAAAATAGGAAATTTTGAAAATTTCCTATAAAAATAGGAAATTTTGAAAATTTCCTATAAAAATAGGAAATTTTGAAAATTTCCTATAAAAATAGGAAATTTTGAAAATTTCCTATAAAAATAGAAATTTTGAAAATTTCCTATAAAAATAGGAAATTTTGAAAATTTCCTATAAAAATAGGAAATTTTGAAAATTTCCTATAAAAATAGGAAATTTTGAAAATTTCCTATAAAAATAGGAAATTTTGAAAATTTCCTATAAAAATAGGAAATTTTGAAAATTTCCTATAAAAAAAGGAAATTTTGAAAATTTCCTATAAAAATAGGAAATTTTGAAAATTTCCTATAAAAATAGGAAATTTTGAAAATTTCCTTTAAAAATAGGAAATTTTGAAAATTTCCTTTAAAAATAGGAAATTTGAAAATTTCCTTTAAAATAGGAAATTTTGAAAATTTCCTTTAAAAATAGGAAATTTTGAAAATTTCCTATAAAAATAGGAAATTTTGAAAATTTCCTATAAAAATAGGAAATTTTGAAAATTTCCTTTAAAAATAGGAAATTTTGAAAATTTCCTATAAAAATAGGAAATTTTGAAAATTTCCTATAAAAATAGGAAATTTTGAAAATTTCCCTATAAAAATAGGAAATTTTGAAAATTTCCTATAAAAATAGGAAATTTTGAAAATTTCCTATAAAAATAGGAAATTTTGAAAATTTCCTATAAAAATAGGAAATTTTGAAAATTTCCTATAAAATAGGAAATTTTGAAAATTTCCTATAAAAATAGGAAATTTTGAAAATTTTCCTATAAAATAGGAAATTTTGAAAATTTCCTATAAAAATAGGAAATTTTGAAAATTTCCTATAAAAATAGGAAATTTTGAAAATTTCCTATAAAAAATAGGAAATTTTGAAAATTTCCTATAAAAATAGGAAATTTTGAAAATTTCCTATAAAAATAGGAAATTTTGAAAATTTCCTATAAAAATAAGAAATTTTGAAAATTTCCTATAAAAATAGGAAATTTTGAAAATTTCCTATAAAAAATAGGAAATTTTGAAAATTTCCTATAAAAATAGGAAATTTTGAAAATTTCCTATAAAAATAGGAAATTTTGAAAATTTCCTATAAAAATAGGAAATTTTGAAAATTTCCTATAAAAATAGGAAATTTTGAAATTTTCCTATAAAAATAGGAAATTTTGAAAATTTCCTATAAAAATAGGAAATTTTGAAAATTTCCTATAAAAATAGGAAATTTTGAAAAATTTCCTATAAAAATAGGAAATTTTGAAAATTTCCTATAAAAATAGGAAATTTTGAAAATTTCCTATAAAAATAGGAAATTTTGAAAATGTCCTATAAAAATAGGAAATTTTGAAAATTTCCTATAAAAATAGGAAATTTTGAAAATTTCCTATAAAAATAGGAAATTTTGAAAATTTCCTATAAAAATAGGAAATTTTGAAAATTTCCTATAAAAATAGGAATTTTGAAAATTTCCTATAAAAATAGGAAATTTTGAAAATTTCCTATAAAAATAGGAAATTTTGAAAATTTCCTATAAAAATAGGAAATTTTGAAAATTTCCTATAAAAATAGGAAATTTTGAAAATTTCCTATAAAAATAGGAAATTTTGAAAATTTCCTATAAAAATAGGAAATTTTGAAAATTTCCTATAAAAATAGGAAATTTTGAAAATTTCCTATAAAAATAGGAAATTTTGAAAATTTCCTATAAAAATAGGAAATTTTTGAAAATTTCCTATAAAAATAGGAAATTTTGAAAATTTCCTATAAAAATAGGAAATTTTGAAAATTTCCTATAAAAATAGGAAATTTTAAAAATTTCCTATAAAAATAGGAAATTTTAAAAATTTCCTATAAAAATAGGAAATTTTAAAAATTTCCTATAAAAATAGGAAATTTTAAAATTTCCTATAAAAATAGGAAATTTTAAAAATTTCCTATAAAAATAGGAAATTTTGAAAATTTCCTATAAAGATAGGAAATTTTGAAAATTTCCTATAAAAATAGGAAATTTTGAAAATTTCCTATAAAAATAGGAAATTTTGAAAATTTCCTATAAAAATAGGAAATTTGAAAATTTCCTATAAAAATAGGAAATTTTGAAAATTTCCTATATAAATAGGAAATTTTGAAAATTTCCTATAAAAATAGGAAATTTTGAAAATTTCCTATAAAAATAGGAAATTTTGAAAATTTCCTATAAAAATAGGAAATTTTGAAAATTTCCTATAAAAATAGGAAATTTTGAAAATTTCCTATAAAAATAGGAAATTTTGAAAATTTCCTATAAAAATAGGAAATTTTGAAAATTTCCTATAAAAATAGGAAATTTTGAAAATTTCCTATAAAAATAGGAAATTTTGAAAATAGAAAATAGAAAATTTTGAAAATTTTCTATAAAAATAGGAAATTTTTAAAATATTATACAATGTAATCTACTAAACCTGAAACGTTTAAAACTTCTTATAATAATATGAAATTTTTGAAAAGAAAATTCTTAAAATTTTTTATAAAAAGGGACGTTTTTTTAATTTTTCCATAGAAATGGAAAATTTCCCATTAAAAAGGAAAATTTAAAAAATTTCTAATTAAATTGGGAAATTTTGAAAGTATCATAAAAAAGGGATATTTTAAAAATATATATTTGGTTGGAAAATTTTAAAAATTTCCTATTTTTACGGGAAATTTTCAAAATTTCTAATTTTATGGGAAATATTAAAAATTTTTAATTTTATGGGAAATATTCAAAATTTCTAATATTATGGGAAATATTCCAAATTTCGCGTTTTAATGGGACATTTTCAAAATTTCCCATTTTTACGAAAAAATTTCAAAATTTCTTTTTTTATGGGAAATTTTAAACTGTTCCTATTTTTATGAGAAATTTGCAAATTTTCCCATTTTTATGGAAAATTATCAAAATTTTCCATTTTTATGGTAAATTTTAAAAATTTTCCATTTTTATGTTAAATTTTCGAAATTTACCACTTTTATGGGAAATTTTAAATAGAAGTAAAATTTAGGTCAAACGAATCAAAATAGAAACATTTTTATGCTTGCTTTTTTTATTTAAAAATTCAAAAATACCCGTTATTTTCAGTCCTTGTTCAAGATAGTTTTTTATTTATATTGATTCCAAACATTACCTCAGTCGTGCAGGTTTAAGTTTTGGTTGGGTTCTTGACCTACCAAAATATCCTATCATATTTTGAATTACCTTAGTACTGCCAAGTTTCAAACACAAAGTAGCGATGTCGTTTTTTTCGAAATAGTCATAATATGGATTAAGTTTAGAAAAATCATAGCCAAAGAAAGAAAAATAACTTTGATAATAAATTATAAAGACAACTTTGATATGTCTTTATAAATAGGATTTTTAAGTTGACAACACTGTTATATGTTTAGCCTAACTCCGTTATGATGCAACCAAACTAAGTAAAGAACCCATCTTAGACAAACACCTAGAAGTCTATAACTATGGTAAATATATAAACTGATAGCCCCATCTAAGACTTAAACCTTTGTTATGGTGAATAGGGTGGGTGGATTGTACTATTTGTGGTGAAGTAACATTACACCAAATGAAATTCAAAAATATTGCCTACTTTCGGGGATAATTTTAGAATACATTTGAAAAATTGTGATCAAAAGTTAAATAAGACAAAAAGAAGATAAGAAATGTTGAAAAAACATTTGTTTTAATATATGTATAAAAATTTATTTTTTTTTTCAGAAATTTCTTAGTATTTTTTTTTTTTGCAAAAATTATGCGTTTTTAATACATTTGGTACTTTTTGATTTTGAAAGTTGAAAACGCTGGAAATCGCTTATTGTTAAAAAGGTGTTCAAATAAAAAAAAAATCTTTTTATATTTAAACAAATTCGTTTATTTTTAAGTAAAATACACTAAATCACATAAAATATTTATCTATATATAATTTAAAATTACATTTAGAATAAAAATAATAATATCATAAAATTTTGTTTTTCTTTTGAATTAAATTAAAATAAATTTAGAGAAATTTTATACAAAATAAAATATACAGATGCAATATAAGAATAATTAATAAAATTAAAAACAAATAATTAATTTATCAATTAAATAATAACAACAACATCAAGTTTATTATTGCAAACTAATGTCACTTGATCAAGCAAATCCAGCAGCCCCTGTCACAAGAATGCAGTCAGAGGCAAATGCAAAACTAAACAACTTTTAATATGATCTTGATGATTTATTTCATCATTTCAATTCCTTCTACTTTTTCTATTTTAAAGGTGCTTCCACAACAGCAGCCGGTTTTCGACTACGGACCACATAATAAATTAGACAAATAGCGGCCACCCCAATGCCACCAAACAGAGCAGCCCACTGTACCACGTTTAGAGTTTTTAAAGTATTGATGAGACGTTTCTTGAAAACTGTCACCATTTCTCCATTCAATTCGATGCCCTAAAGAGGCGAAAACAACAATAACAAACAAGAAAAAATAGATTAGACAATTTATTGATCATTTATCTTCTAGAACAAACATAAACATATTTCAACGACCCACACACTCGTTGTGAATCGATCGTTCGATCGTTGAACGCTCTTTCTTTCACTCACCTCTTCCACCCAGATTGCCGGCATTAGAACTGTTGTCAGATTTTCGGTGATCGTTATACGATTAATGCTTTTCAAAAACATATTAAATTGAACACGTTTGCCACCCTGTAGCGGGACTCCGGTAAGCTGGAAATTTAAACAATATAATAAAGAAAATATGTCATTTGATTAATACGCCAATTAATTTTTAAAATTATTTGATTTCTAAAGAAATTAATTGAAATTAATGTGAACAAGTGCTTTCGTTTGATTTGAATGGATATCATCACTTATGTTTAATGGGGGTTTTATACATACAGTTTGGACATCGACGAAAGTCTGATGTTTTTGGGTGTCCGGATGTAGGCCTCGTATGTTTTTTGTATACTCATTCGAGGCCCCCAACATGTGGGGCAGAGTCAAAATTACGGGAGCTTCTGTAATTTAAAATATTTTAAAATAAATTTAATTTAAAATTTGAAACAATTGAAATTAATTAGATTTTATTTTCGTGATCTCAATCGAATATATTTGTACATAAAAACAGTTTAAACGAAAAGTTATTAATAACACAGGTCAAAAAAATTGCGACAATTTAATTAAAACTAGATGATTTTGGTCTCCTTAATCCTAAAGTATCATTAGTTTTTCTGAGTTGGCTCTAGTTTTCGAGATATAATTTTTTTTCTCAATAACAAGTTTTTTGCAAATAATCTTAATATAACTCCAAAACAACTGGTTATATTGAGCTAATAAGAAAAATCGAAATTCGAAAACAATTCCATCTTTAAGTCGTCCCTACACTTTTTTATCTGCTTAGTAGTTTTAGAGATATCATAGAATTTACACCGAAAAAATGTGTCTTTCAAAGTATTTTAATTAAAAAAAAAATTAATATAACTCCAAAACAGCTGGTTATATTGAGCTAATAAGAAAAATCGAAATTCGGAAACAATTCTATCTTTAAGTCGTCTCTACACTTTTTTTATCTATTTAGGCATTTTAGAGATATCATAGAACTTACACCAAAAAAATGGGCCTTTATAAATATTTTCCTGTTTTAAAAAATCATAAAAAATATAAGATACAACAAAAATTAAATTTGTTTCCTATTATCATATAAGTTAATAAGTTTAAGACAAAATAAGTTATATTGTGTTAAAATCGATCAAGAACTTTTCATTTTATTAAATGTTAAGTGTCAGTACATCTGTTAAAATTTATAACAAAATCTACTACCTCCCAGTGGTTTGAAGCAAAAATAAAGTGGTAAAACTATATATTCTAAACTGTAAGTCTGATCAGTATGTATGGGAGAATGATTAAGGAAGACCCAAGCCTTTTAAATTTTGGATTCATGGTTACCCTATGTAAGCACAGGATGAATTATTGGGCGTCAAAGTAGACCACCTCAGAAGTAAAAAAGCTTTTGGACCGTGTAGCTCTTTCAATTATTATCCAATATGGTAGATTTTTTACATTTTGGAATGAACTTGAAGAAACGAAGAAAAACCATGTCTACTTTACTATAATAACTCTTTCGGGCTTAAAGTTATTTCATTTCAAAAATAAAAAAAATCATTTTTCTCTTCGACTTTTTTCGGTTTTTGGCCCATTGTGCATTCGATATTAAATTCATAATTTTTTAAAAAATACTGACATATAGCCAACAGTTTAGGAAATAAAACTGATGAAACAGTTTTTATATATCTTGAACCGTTTTATGTTGAGAAATTTTGAAACACAAATATTTTTCAAAAAGGTTTATCAAAATTTTGTGACATCAAACATTTAATTAAAAAGTTTTACTGTAGTGTATTGCACTAAGATCCCAATTCATTACTATTATTTACTGTTGTAATAAATAGTTTTTTGATAAAACCAAAATATTTTTCGCTGATCGAAAAAAGTGTATTTTTTCCAAAAAAAAAATGATCAATTTTTTTACATTTTGCTAAAAATTTTTTATTAAAAGTTTATCTTTTATTAAATATTCGTAGATAATGGAGTTCTAGGCTAATTTTAAACCAAATTTTAAGTCAGTAAAACATTCACTCTACGTACAGCATTGACCGAAATTTGTCTAATTTTAAGGAATGTTTTTGTGTTTTCGAAGATATAACAGAAAAGTCAAGCCGAATTAGTAACTTTCTGAAAAGCAGTTATGAGGCCCTATATAATCCCTTTTGGTTTCAGAAATAAAAAGTAGCAAGAATGCATAAACGAATCCAAAAAATATGATTTTATGAAAAATGCCAAATTTCCATATATATATATATATATATATATATATATATATATATATATATATATATATATATAATTTTAATTGCAGGAAAAGGTCAATTGGGTTTAAATTTTTTAAATTATTTTAATTGTTTTATATAAACAATAAAATAGACTTTATTAGTGCAAAAAAATTTGCCATCATACAAAAATTTTCTAAAAACTTATATATTTAAGACTTTTCCGTCATTTGGACTTATATGAGAGCTAGGGTCTCGAAATTTGGCAAATTGATTACAGTTTTTACAAAAATTATGTTTGCAAAAAATAAACTCAAAATTCTCATTATTTTTATACCCACCATCAAAAAGAATGGGGGGTATATAAAGATTGTCATTCCGTTTGCAATTTCCTTAATATTGGCTCAAAAATCAAAAACGATATATATTCTGAATCCTTATGAAATTCTAAGACGATTGAGCGATGTCCGTCTGTCTGTCCGTCTGTCTGTCTGTCTGTCTGTCTGTCCGTCTGTCTGTTGAAATCACGATAACGCCTAAACGAAAGGAGCTAGCTCACTGAAACTTAGCAAAAACATTCTTCATTTATGAAAATTTTGGTATTGAAATTGGGCAAAATCGGTTAACATTTGACCATAGCTCCCGTATAACCTCGTCTAGACTAGTCGCTTATTTGCTAATAACTAACAAATTATAATAGCTATGATGACAAAATTTGGTATCTAGAAGTTTTCCATAAGCACTAGGCAGCATATAAAATTTCATCGAAATCGGTTCACATTTAACCATAGCTCCCATATAAAAAACATACGGAAACAGCCAAAATTCCACCTGAAATTCACTTAAATGCCCATAAATGCTAAAATGTAATAGCTTTGGCCACCAAATTTAGCACAAATAAGTCTTATGTGAATACCAGCCAGTGTGCAAAATTTTGTTACAATCGGTCACCATTTGACCATAGCTCCCATATAAAAAACTTACAGAAACACAAAAATACAAAAAGAAAAGGATATTTATGTCCGTCTGTCCGTCAGATAAAAGCGCGACAGCTCCTTAACTACAAAAGCTAGAGAGACAAAATTTTACAAAAGTATTTCCGATATGTAACAAAAGTTGTGTACTGAAAATGGGCGAAATCGGTTCACATTTAGTTAGAGCTCCCATATAATCCCGCCCCGGGAAACACATAAATGCTGATAAATTGAGTACAATTGTGATAGCTATGACAACTAAATTTAGTATAGAGAAGTTTTATGCAACTATTGGTCAGTATATCAAACTTTATAGGAATCGGTCCATATTTGACTATAGCTTTCATATAAAAAACACTCCCGGAAACCAAAAAATCGGTCAACATTTGGCTATAATTCTTATATATTTATATTACATCCCCTTTTTTATATCTACAATCAAAAAGATTCGGAAGTACAAGCAGCATATTAAGATTATGTATATGGTAGATGCATTAGGAACTCCTAACAAAATATATGGACCTGTCGTATTACTATCAACTTCTTTATCTTAACTTAATATTAAGCTAAACGAAAATTATTTAACAACTTATTAATGTAAAACCATACCCGGTTACGATGACGAATTTTTTTCAAAGTAAATAATTACTAGGGAAACCACTTACACACTTTTGAATGTTGAACTATAAAGCTACTGCAACCGAAGTTATTCCAAATATTTTACCAACAATGACAACTAGCGTAACAACTTTTTTCCAATTTGGTCCATGTTTTGAATTTGCTGCAGCCTCGTAGATATATGAGATATGTTTCTAAATTTAACACAACCTGATGGTGGGTATATAAGATTCGGCACAGCCGAATATAACACTCTTACTTGTTAGATTTACGAGCGTTTTAGTGATTTTTGTCTCATTTAGTGAGTTTTTTCACTAGAATTTGTATGGAAGCTGTGGTCAACTGTGGACCGATTTCAATATTGATTTTGGCTAACATAGGCAGTACCTGTTTAAAATTTTATCAAAAAAATATTGAATTTTTTGGCCAACATATTAATTTCTATGGAGGTACCATAAATAATGGACCGATTTTGATGAATTTCAATAGCCATGGTCCCACTATCAAAAAACTCATCTGTGCCACCTATGGTGGTGAAGAGTATAAAAATCAGAGGGATGAAATCTATTTTAGAACATTAGCTTAAATAAAGGGTGGTTAAATTGTAAGGGCCGACGTTGAATGTGAACCACACCTAAACGCCAAGTTTTTTCCGAATTTTATTTGACATTTCTCTATTTCAGACTTACTCAATTTGAACCATGGAGAGATACACAATCCAACAACGTGTTAAAGTTATCCAGACCTATTATGAAAATGAGCGTTCAAATCAAAATGCATATCGTGCACTTCGTGATTTTTTTGGTCAATTTGATCGTCCAAATGTGCGTATAATTGCAAAAATCGTGGAAAAATTCGAGCAAACTGGGTCTGTAGAAGATGTGAGAACACCAGTGCATGTACTGTAGAAAATATTGCTGCTGTTCGCGATAGTGTGGCTGAAGAGCCGTCCAACTCAACTCGTCGTCGTGCCCAACAATTGCACCTCTCACGCTCGTCGTTGATGAACATTATGCATAAAGACTTGCATTTACACGCTTACAAGGTGCAATAGGCTCAAGAACTAAAGCCTCTTGACCATTCCAAACCTCGTGAATGGGTAGAATGGTGGCAAGAAATGGCAACAGTGGATGATCAATTTTCGAAGAATATCATCTTCAGTGATGAGTTGCCGCATTTGGGCGAATGAGAAGAGTGATTGTCGAAAAACCAATGCACCCACAAAGAGTGACTGTTTGATGCGGTTTATGAGCTGGCGGCATCATCGGGCCGTATTTTTTCCAAAATGAGGCCGGTCAGGCAGTTACTGTGAATGGTGTTCGCTATCGTGAAATGATAACGAACTTTTTATGGCCCGAATTGGAAGATATGAATGTGGACGATATGTGGTTTCAGCAGAACGGTGCCACTTGCCACACAGCTAACGAAACAATGGCTCTTTTGCGTAACAAATTTAATGGCCGTGTTATCTCACGTAATGGCGATATCAATTGGCCGCCAAGATCATTTGTGATTTGACACCGTTGGACTTTTTTCTTTGGGGTTATTTGAAAGAAAAGGTGTACGTCGATAAGCCAGCAACAATTCAAGAGCTAAAGGATGAGATAATTCGGCACATTAACGGCATAGAACCTCCATAATGCCACAGGGTCATCGAAAATTTGGAAAATCGGATAAAGGTGTGCCGCCGTGGTCGCGGCGCCCATTTGGCCGACATTTTCCTCCATACATAATTGAGTAATACCAATATATCATAATAAAATAAAATTACCATAATTTCTTAAATAGTTTGTGTTTTATTCAAAATCAACATCGTCCCTTGAAATTTAACCACCCGATATATTTTAGAAGAAATTTTGACTTCTATTTAAGTATTTTGGATATTAAACAGTTTGGTTCATAGTCGGTATTGAATATAGGCTCTAAATACATATATGACTTTATGCATTAAAAAATAAATATTTAAAGTAATATGACCACATTTTAACTCAGTGTTGTAGGGTATTATAATGTTGGGCTTGATCGTCTGTCAACCATTTTTTAATTGTTTTTTTTTAAATTTATTTTTTTTTAAATATAACTTAATAACATTAGTTTTTAATAATAGTTTATTAACAAATTGCTAATTAAATGTATTTATATTTATAGTAATAAAATTTTGCGAAAAATATAAAGACATTTAAGACAAATTGTTAATGTTGCTGTGATTTATAAATGACTTTTGCTAATAATATATTAATTAAAAAGTAATAAAATAAAATAATTTTAGCATAATATCAATTTATCATTAATCAGTTAATAACAAATATTTCGAATTAAGTTATTAATGAAGTTCAAGTGCAAATAAATACTTGTAGAGTATTGGAAATATTTTAAATTTTATTTGTAATACGAAAATTTTGTTTGTATTGAAACGTTCAAGAATTAAAAATAAAAAAAAAAAAATTTTTGAGAAAAGAAAAATGTTTTCGAACCCCTTTAAGGCATCATGAGCAGAAAGCCTAAATCACAATTTAATCAAAATTTTGAGATCAATGTAATACCCCTATAGATATCTAAATTTCAACAAACTCTAACCATTAGTTTCAAAGTTATCAGACTTTTCTTTAATTTGGTAAACTTGATTTAAAAACTTTTTAATTAAAAAAGTCTTACTAATTTAATATAAGTAGATATTTTTGAAGTCTCTGACTAAATTTTCATAATTATTCTTTAATTATAATCAATCGAAATAATGTTCGTTCAAACACCTCTTACTAATTTGTCTTCATTTATTTTAGTACGAGTAACAATTATAAATTACCGACACATGCAGATAATCATCATGTAATATTTCAACGGATTTCAATTGATGAACAGTTTCCGCATAATTTTATATTTTTATATTCTTGATGATAAGATCAAGTATCTTGAAAAGTTGTTATAAAACTTATAATTATGATTAGTTCAATTTTCATAGCAATTTTTTGTTTAGAGTATTTATATTGGACAATAAATTGTAGTTTATGCATTGCACAGTGGGGTGGTACTAAATCAAAATTCGACAAAAATATTTTTCTATAGAAAAATTTTTGAAAAAAATATTTTTCAAATATTTTTTTATAAAAAAATTTTTGAAAAAAATATTTTTCTATAGAAAAATTTTTGAAAAAAATATTTTTCTATAGAAAAATTTTTGAAAAAAATATTTTTCTATAGAAAAATTTTTGAAAAAAATATTTTTCTATAGAAAAATTTTTGAAAAAAATATTTTTCCATAGAAAAATTTTTGAAAAAAATATTTTTCTATAGAAAAATTTAAAAAAAAATATTTTTCTATAGAAAAATTTTTGAAAAAAATATTTTTCTATAGAAAAATTTTTGAAAAAAATATTTTTCTATAGAAAAATTTTTGAAAAAAATATTTTTCTATAGAAAAATTTTTGAAAAAAATATTTTTCTATAGAAAAATTTTTGAAAAAAATATTTTTCTATAGAAAAATTTTTGAAAAAAATATTTTTCTTAGAAAAATTTTTGAAAAAAGTATTTTTCTATAGAAAAATTTTTGAAAAAAATATTTTTCTACAAAAAATTTTTGAAAAAAATTTTTTTCTATAGAAAAATTTTTGAAAAAAAAATATTTTTCTATAGAAAAATTTTTGAAAAAAATATTTTTCTATAGAAAAATTTTTGAAAAAAATATTTTTCTATAGAAAAATTTTTGAAAAAAATATTTTTCTATAGAAAAAATTTTGGAAAAAATATTTTTCTATAGAAAAATTTTTGAAAAAAATATTTTTCTATAGAAAAATTTTTGAAAAAAATATTTTTCTATAGAAAAATTTTTGAAAAAAATATTTTTCTATAGAAAAATTTTTGAAAAAAATATTTTTCTATAGAAAAATTTTTGAAAAAAATATTTTTCTACAGAAAAATTTTTGAAAAAAATATTTTTCTATAGAAAAATTTTTGAAAAAAATATTTTTCTATAGAAAAATTTTTGAAAAAAATATTTTTCTATAGAAAAATTTTTGAAAAAAATATTTTTCTATAAAAAATTTTTGAAAAAAATATTTTTCTATAGAAAAATTTTTGAAAAAAATATTTTTTGAAAAAAATATTTTTCTATAGAAAAATTTTTGAAAAAAATATTTTTCTATAGAAAAATTTTTGAAAAAAATATTTTTCTATAGAAAAATTTTTGAAAAAAATATTTTTCTATAGAAAAATTTTTGAAAAAAATATTTTTCTATAGAAAAATTTTTGGAAAAAATATTTTTCTATAGAAAAATTTTTGAAAAATATATTTTTCTATAATAAAATTTTTGAAAAAAATATTTTTCTATAGAAAAATTTTTGAAAAAAATATTTTTCTATACAAAAATTTTTGAAAAAAATATTTTTCTATACAAAAATTTTTGAAAAAAATATTTTTCTATAGAAAAATTTTTGAAAAAAATATTTTTCTATAGAAAAATTTTTGAAAAAAATATTTTTCTATACAAAAATTTTTGAAAAAAATATTTTTCTATACAAAAATTTTTGAAAAAAATATTTTTCTATAGAAAATTTTTTGAAAAAAATATTTTTCTATACAAAAATTTTTGAAAAAAATATTTTTCTATACAAAAATTTTTGAAAAAAATATTTTTCTATAGAAAAATTTTTGAAAAAAATATTTTTCTATAGAAAAATTTTTGAAAAAAATATTTTTCTATAGAAAAATTTTTGAAAAAAATATTTTTCTATAGAAAAATTTTTGGAAAAAATATTTTTCTATAGAAAAATTTTTGAAAAAAATATTTTTCTATAGAAAAATTTTTGAAAAAAATATTTTTCTATAGAAAAATTTTTGAAAAAAATATTTTTCTATAGAAAAATTTTTGAAAAAAATATTTTTCTATAGAAAAATTTTTGAAAAAAATATTTTTCTATAGAAAAATTTTTGAAAAAAATATTTTTCTATAGAAAAATTTTTGAAAAAAATATTTTTCTATAGAAAAATTTTTGAAAAAAATATTTTTCTATAGAAAAATTTTTGAAAAAAATATTTTTCTATAAAAAATTTTTGAAAAAAATATTTTTCTATAGAAAAATTTTTGAAAAAAATATTTTTTGAAAAAAATATTTTTCTATAGAAAAATTTTTGAAAAAAATATTTTTCTATAGAAAAATTTTTGAAAAAAATATTTTTCTATAGAAAAATTTTTGAAAAAAATATTTTTCTATAGAAAAATTTTTGAAAAAAATATTTTTCTATAGAAAAATTTTTAAAAAAAAATATTTTTCTATAGAAAAATTTTTGGAAAAAATATTTTTCTATAGAAAAATTTTTGAAAAATATATTTTTCTATAATAAAATTTTTGAAAAAAATATTTTTCTATAGAAAAATTTTTGAAAAAAATATTTTTCTATAGAAAAATTTTTGAAAAAAATATTTTTCTATAGAAAAATTTTTGAAAAAAATATTTTTCTATAGAAAAATTTTTGAAAAAAATAGTTTTCTATAGAAAAATTTTTGAAAAAAATATTTTTCTATAGAAAAATATTTGAAAAAAATATTTTTCTATAGAAAAATTTTTGAAAAAAATATTTTTCAATAGAAAAATTTTTGAAAAAAATATTTTTCAATAGAAAAATTTTTGAAAAAAATATTTTTCTTTAGAAAAATTTTTGAAAAAAATATTTTTCTATAGAAAAATTTTTTAAAAAAATATTTTTCTATAGAAAAATTTAAAAAAAAATATTTTTCTCTAGAAAAATTAAAAAAAAATATTTTTCTCTAGAAAAATTTTTGAAAAGAATATTTTTCTCCAGAAAAGTTTTTGAAAAAAATATTTTTCTCTAGAAAAATTAAAAAAAAAATATTTTTCTGTAGAAAAATTTTTGAAATAAATATTTTTCTCTAGAAAAATTTTTGAAAGAAATATTTTTCCATGGAAAAAATTTTGAAAAAAATATTTTTCTATAAAAAATTTTTGAAAAAATATTTTTCTATAGAAAAATTTTTGCAAAAAATATTTTTCTATAGAAAAATTTTTCCAAAAAATATTTCTCTATAGAAAAATTTTTGCAAAAAATATTTCTCTATAGAAAAATTTTTGCAAAAAATATTTTTCTATAGAAAAATTTTTGCAAAAAATATTTTTCTATAGAAAAATTTTTGCAAAAAATATTTTGCTATAGAAAAATTTTTGAAAAAAATATTTTTCTATAGAAAAATTTTTGAAAAAAATATTTTTCTATAGAAAAATTTTTGAAAAAAATATTTTTCTATAGAAAAATTTAAAAAAAAAAATAATTTTCTATAGAAAAATTTTTGATGGAAATATTTTTCTATAGAAAAATTTTTCTATAGAATTTTTTTATAGAAAAATTTTCGTTAGAAATATTTTTCTATAGAAAAATTTTCAATAATAATATTTATATATATTTATTATTTTTTTTTCCTTTCCACTGTGCTATAACAATTTTAGCAAATATGAAAATAAATTTTGTTCATTTGATACAATTTCAAAACGATCATTAAGTGATCTCCCACAATATTTGAATTTTAAACACTTTTCAAAATGTATTATATAACATAACAATATGTTATAATAATAAAAGCAAAATAAATTAGTGTTTAGAAAAATCGACGTTTAGTATTTGGACAATAAATACTTATTAGATTTATTTAGCAACAAAAAAACTACAATCAAAATTTTGAATGTTTAAGTGCTAAAATGTTAATTAAGTTGTGCTAAAATAGCAAAAAAATTAAGAAAAGAAGAAACATTTAAAATCACACAAATGGACAATGATCGAGTACTTCTGAAAGACAAGAGAGGTTTTTAATACAAAATTAAAAAAAAACTTTGTTACCCACAAAAGCAATAATATATTGAAATTAAATATTCTTTTGATGTTACCAAAAAAGGTATTAAAATTCAATTGAAATAATTAATTGAAAAATAATTGAATAAGTTTTATTACTTTGACTTATTATCAACACGTTCCAAAATTATCACACGAATTTAAATACTAATTTGGATATTGTACGAATTTTATTAGCTATAGAGTTGAACATTGCACAATGGGGAGTTTCTTAACGTTTAGACGATATGTTTTAAGGGCAAGGTTTTTAATTTTCACTGTTAAGATTTTACTGGTTCAGGACCCTATTCCACGAAACAACTTATCAACTTTTCACTTATCAACTTGTATGTTTCGGCAAAGTGATAACTGTTTCTGTTCCACAAAATTCTTTGCAAATCTCTCTTAGTACCAATAAAATTTTTGCTCTCTTTGAAAGTGAATGTGAAATGTGTTCCACAAAGCATTTAACCTACTTTGCATTTGCGTGTTATCACTTTTCACTTTGCGTTAAAGTTTAATTGTTAAAATGAGCAGCAAGATTTCGGCGTAATGGTGGTATCAACCAATTTTTTAATCCGAAACCACTATCACCCAAAACAACAGCATTCGGAAATGGTGTCCATCCATTGTCAAATCTTTGGCTTATAGCCGAATTCCGTAAAACTCTTCAATCGTGAACACTACCTGGCCAGCTTGCATTTACACCGTAAAATGTGTAGTCTGGCCCGCATATCATCATTACATTTAACGAGTGGTTACCAAGCCGGTCCACATATGCTTTTTCATAAAATGAAGGCGCAACAATTTGAACGATTGTGCCATCCACACAACCACATACACAGGGGAATCCACACATCTCAAAAAACTTTTCAGCAATACCACTAACGTCATTGGGCCACCGCACTGTGTTTTTAAATAAAACGCCTATTAAAATGTCGACAACCTTTTGGATGGTTCTTCAAACCGTTGATTTTGCAACACCATGCATAGCTGAAACTCCATGGTACTGGCTACCATTTCCATGCCAATGCAGGCACAGTAGCAATTGATTTTCAGCAGATAACGCATGACTGCGTTGTGTTTTGTGCTCTAATTTTTCTTTAAAATTAATTCTGTATCTATAATTTCTTCTTATAACCACTTCTTCACGATCGTCGATCAAAACCTCACGTCTTAACATTTTGAAAGTTTCACTAGTTATAACAATATGAATTTGCATAGAAATCGTTTACCTTGCAAATCTTTGATAAACTTATCGAAATTTACCTTGCAAAAATAGAATTTACAGTTTTTGTGGAACGAAACAGCATAATTATTTGCAAAATCTTTTCAAATGACACTTTTCAATTTTATCTTTGCACTTTGCAAAAGAGAATGTACACGGAACAGAAATTGCAAAGAGTTTGCAAATTATACTTATCAGTTTTTACTTATCACTTATCAAATTTTGTAGTTCTGAGGAAAAATTTGATAAATGCAAAGTGAAAAGTTGATAAGTTGTTTCGTGGAGTAGGGCCCAGGTATTTTAATAACCTGGGCCCTACTCATGATGTTCTAAAAATATTATAAAATTGGTATTTCTCATCTGATTTAAAAATCGTACTATAGAAACGTCAAGGAATAGTTGTCTTCATAACAATTTTCTGTTGGTCTTCTAAATAAATTGGGCTTTCAATAACATTAATTCAAATTGGTTTTATTTACAATAAAAAAATAAAATTAATTATCGCATTAAAAAAATTTTAAAGATTATGGGTTAATAAAAATTGTATTTAAAATTTTTACATCAAATGTATTAAACTGGGTTCCCAATTTATTGCAATTATTGATAATTCATTTACAATAATAAATTATAATTCAATAAATATTGTTGTAAACTTTGGGATTTAGTGCAATATACCTTGAAAAATAAAATTTTATTTTAAAGGTTGTGGGTTCGAGTCGGGCTTAGGTTCATGTTATAAATTACTTAGCAAATAAGTGATTTTAAATACAGATTAAAAATTAATAGAAATACTGTGTGACATATAGCAGTATGTCCCGCTACGGACTTCGTAAGCACACCGTGTCATCCACTGTTGAATGTCAGTAGTTAAGATCATTAATTGAACTGAACACTTAAGCGAAATTGAAAACGAAAATTAAGTTGACACTGAAGACTCATTTACTTTTTCACCCATGGCCATATGATGGATTCAGTTAGATAAACTTATCCATCATAGTTCTTTCATTAATATTTTTGTATCCCTAAGTTTGTCTAACTGAATCGATCATATTGAGCCCTTAGATTAAAAGGATCGCAAGCGACAGAAAAAATATTGATCGTAAGCGACAACCCTAATTAAAAAACATGTAAGAGTGGTATATTCGGCTTTGCCGAATCTTGGATACCTTTCATCAATGGTGTTCCAAAAGTAAAGTACAAAATCGTGAGAATATATTGATAATTATATAGTTTTTGATTACTTCACTTAGTTGAGCCCCACACAAATGCTTGATATGTACAGGGTGGCCCAGAAAGACCGAAGTGGTGTGAATTGCTTATAACTTTTTATTTACAAAATACTGAAAAGAAAAGAAAAAAAAATTATAATAAAAAAGTTATAAGGAATTCACACCACTTCGGTCTTTCTGGGCCACCCTGTATATTAATTTCCTTTCGTTCATACTAAATGTAATTCCTAGCAATATTTGGTTATCTTATCTTATATTCTTAAACGAGCAATAATTGTATATATATATATATATATATCTTATATTCTTAAACGAGCAATAATTGTATATATATATATATATATATATATATATATATATATATAGAATGGCTATCTCGAAAACGGCTCTAACGATTTTGATAAAATTTGGACAGTGGGTATCTTTTTTGATGTATAGGTCGAAGAAGAAGGGACTTTTGGAACTTTTACCTCTTAGAGGGTAAAAACGGGTAAAAAGGGGAAAAAATCGAAAACGCTATGTCTTCTTAAGTAATAGGTATAGAAACAGAATTAAAATTACGTTTTAAACAGCTTTAAAAATAAGCGGACAGGTGTTTGGTACTTTTTTGAAACTATGTCCGATAGGGGGTAAAAAAGGGTGAAAATAGTTTTTTTTGGCACCTTTTTAACCCACTCTTATATTTTAAACTAAAGAATATAGAAAGAAACTTGGTACTGCAATCAATAGATGTAAAAAAAAACATGAAACACGTATTTGGTACTTTTTTGATTGTGGAGCCAAAATGGGTAAAAAAGGGATAAAATGATAACTTAACATCTCCAAAGTGATATGAATAGGAACATTATACATTATGTTAAATGCGTATTAAAAAAATGTACCGATTTCAATTGGCACCAAAAAAGTACCAAATATACATATGGAACTTTTAGAAATTAGGGAATAAAAAGGGGGAAAAATTAGTATTATTTTAAACAAATGAATGTTTGTCTGTATGTATGTTCTTTATAGAATAGTAAACTGTGAATTTGATTGTGTTATGCTCTTTAGCGAAGATGTTGCGGATAAGCCGGCGAAGGTTTTAAAGTTGATGAGACTAATTTCCGACAGATGGCGCCACTGAGAATTACTAAAAATTAATTAAATCATAAACTGTACATTTGATCATGCTATGATCTTTAGCAAAGTTGTAGCGCATGAGCCGACGAAGGCTTTTTAGTTGGTATGAATAATTTCCGACAGGTGGCGCTACAGAAACTTACTCAAAGTCAATTTAATCGTAATCTGTACATTTAATCATGCTACAATCTTTAGCAAAGTTGTTGCACATGAGCCGACGAAGGTTTCTTAGTTGGTATGAAGAAATTTCGACAGGTGGCGCTACTGAAATTTATTCAAAGTCAATTTAATCGTATGCTGTACATTTAATCATGCTATAATCTTCAGCAAAGTTGTTACGGATAAGCCGAAGAAGGTTTATGAATTGGAATAAGTAAAGTCCGACAGGTGGCGCCACAGAAAACTACTCAAAATGAATCTTTAGCAAAGTTGTTGCGCATGAGTCGACAGAGGTTTCTGTTGATATGAATAATTTCCAAAATTATTCAAAATGAGTTAAACTGTAAACTATGCAAACTATGTGTCGGTCGGACAAAATAAATCAAATAATTCAAAATTAACTGAATATTTCTACAATGTCTTTCCTCTAAATTTATTTTAGCACTTTATAATATAAAATATATAAAAACTTTAAAATTTTCCTCAAAATGCTTATCATAAAGCTCCGAGCAAGGCTCGGTCTACCAGGTACTATATATATATATATGTATATATATATATATATATATATATATATATATATATATATATATAGAATGGCTATCTCGAAAACGGCTCTAACGATTTTGATAAAATTTGGACAGTGGGTATCTTTTTTGATGTATAGGTCGAAGAAGAAGGGACTTTTGGAACTTTTACCTCTAAGAGGGTAAAAACGGGTAAAAAGGGGAAAAAATCGAAAACGCTATGTCTCCTAAAGTAATAGGTATAGAAACAAAATTAAAATTACGTTTTAAACAGCTTTGAAAATAAGCGAACAGGTGCTTGGTACTTTTTTGAAACTATGTTCGATAGGGGGTAAAAGAGGGTGAAAATAGTTTTTTTGGCACCTTTTTAACCCACTCTTATATTTTAAACTAAAGAATATAGAAAGAAACTTGGTACTGAAATCAATAGATGTAAAAAAAACATGAAACACGTATTTGGTACTTTTTTGATTTTGGAGCCAAAATGGGTAAAAAAGGGATAAAATGATAACTTAACATCTCCAAAGTAATATGAATAGGATTATTATATATTATGTTAAATGCGTTTTAAAAAAATGTACCGAATTCAATTGGCACCAAAAAAGTACCAAATATACATATGGAACTTTTAGAAATTAGGGAATAAAAAGGGGGAAAAATTAGTATTATTTTAAACAAATGAATGTTTGTCTGTATGTATGTTCTTTATAGAATAGTAAACTGTGAATTTGATTGTGTTATGCTCTTTAGCGAAGATGTTGCGGATAAGCCGGCGAAGGTTTTAAAGTTGATAAGACTAATTTCCGACAGATGGCGCCACTGAAAATTACTAAAAATTAATTAAATCGTAAACTGTACATTTGATCATGCTATGATCTTTAGCAAAGTTGTAGCGCATGAGCCGACGAAGGCTTTTTAGTTGGTATGAATAATTTCCGACAGGTGGCGCTACAGAAACTTACTCAAAGTCAATTTAATCGTAATCTGTACATTTAATCATGCTACAATCTTTAGCAAAGTTGTTGCACATGAGCCGACGAAGGTTTCTTAGTTGGTATGAAGAAATTTCGACAGGTGGCGCTACTGAAATTTACTCAAAGTCAATTTAATCGTATGCTGTACATTTAATCGTGCTATAATCTTCAGCAAAGTTGTTACGGATAAGCCGAAGAAGGTTTATGAATTGGAATAAGCAAAGTCCGACAGGTGGCGCCACAGAAAACTACTCAAAATGAATTAAATCGTAAACTGTGCATTTGATCAGACTATAATCTTTAGCAAAGTTGTTGCGCATGAGTCGACAGAGGTTTCTGTTGATATGAATAATTTCCAAAATTATTCAAAATGAGTTAAACTGTAAACTATGCAAACTATGTGTTGGTCGGACAAAATAAATCAAATAATTCAAAATTAACAGAATATTTCTACAATGTCTTTCCTCTAAATTTATTTTAGCACTTTATAATATAAAATATATAAAAACTTTAAAATTTTCCTCAAAATGCTTATCATAAAGCTCCGAGCAAGGCTCGGTCTACCAGGTACTACTAGTATTATATGCAAACAGTCTTTAAAATTAAGAGTCGGAAAACGAAAAGCTTTTCGGTGGCATCATCATCTAGAATAGTTATGGACCCAAAGGTTAGGTTGGCAGGCTGATGTCTAAGGCAGCGTCACTTGGGTTCTAAAGTGGTCCCTTTGTGAAAGGTAATGATTACTACAAGTAGAGAAAGCTTAGCCAGTAGCTTCGATATATGTGTCTATTTTACGAACATTTAATATTTAAAATTCGATAGACCAGATAAGCCATTCAGAAAAGATACTTCCAAATGTAGGTGCCCTTAGATTTGCAAGAGCACATCAATTTGATGAAGATTAAGTATTCTGGCATGCAACCTAAAAGCACAGTGCCCAGTGAGGGTTGTGTACTTTATTACTGAGGGTTGTGTACTTATTCATGATTAGTTATGTAAAACTCTGAAGTTAGCGGACCGATTTAGTTCAAAGCTTTAACAATGATTGTCAATGTATACACGCCTTAGAATTATAAGGTATATACTCTTAGTTTTAGATACATACGTGAAGTATATAGCATTTGAATGAATGGATATCAGCTTTGCGGAAAAGTTATTGAAGATTTACTTATTAATCTGAAGTTAGTTAATTAATTAAGATGAATACTTCATCAATAATATTTGGAATGTATTGTTCTTTCGATCTGTTCAATGGATGTGTGGAAAGTTTTGCTCTAGTTCTTTGTGCAATTATAATGGGATTTAATTTATCAGCATTAGAGTGATTCCCGGTCGGGGTTATATGGGAGATTTCACAAATTGTGAACCCAGTTCGCCCATTTTCAATACCTAACTTTTTAAGACATCAGAAATACTTTTGTCAAATGTTGTCCCTCTAGAAAGTTTATTTTAGGCGCTATCGCCCTGAATAACGATATTGTACAACGTCTTTATACTAAATGTCATCATAGTATCTATTATAATTTGTCATTTATTAGCTACTAAGAGATTGCCTTAGGCGAAGTTATACGGGAGCAATTGTCAAACGTGAACGGATTTCTCCCAATTGCAGTTAAAAAGTTTAAATTTTCGTTGATATGTGAGATACATACATACAGTGGTGGGCATATTTATTTTGACATAGCATTTATTTTTCTTGTTTTATTACTTCTGGTGCAATGTTATTAAAAAAATAAGTAAAAACAGTTAAAATTGCAACAAATGTTGTAATTTATTAGAACACAAACACTTTTCACATTTTTAATTTTTTTGTAATTTTTCACAAAAGCTTGGAAATAAATTTCTATGAAGATTTTTCAACCTTTGATGAATTCCGTTCCAAATCGCCTCCAAAAAGTATAAAATACTAAAGGTGGATACATTTTATATTAATCCAAATAATTATTCTTAATTTTTGTTGACCTTGAAGTTCCCAATTTGTTGATATGCAATTCAAAAACATGTCAAAATACTTATGCCTTATACTGAATCTTCGATTTTTTAGTTTCAATTAAAATAAAAATATTACAAAAACGTTAAAAATGTGAAAAGTGTTTTGTGTTCTAATAAATAACAATATATGTTGCAATTTAACCTATTTTTAATTGCAATGTACCAAAAATAAAAAAAGAAGAAAAACAAATAATATGTCAAAATAAATATGCCGACCACTGTGCATATGAAGGTTTTGAACGGATATCATGTACTTAGCTGCATTTTTTGTACTTCCTAGGAAGATTACCTATAATTTGATGTATAATACATTCTAAAATATTATCATTATCAATGTTCAAAAGTCAGACACAAAATTAAGATAAATGCAGTTTGTCTGTCTGATTTGTGGAGCTCCTGTAAGGTATACCCACATGCATTTTACACAAAATTTTAGAATATCGTCCAGAATTTCATCATTGTCGATCAAAACACCTGAAATATCGCTTATACACTAAATTATATCTACCACAAATTACCGAATGCATCAGAATTTAGGTAATCCCCTGCGAAGAACGCTATTAAATTTCATCAAAATAAACATCTGAGATATCGACAAAACAGGAGCTCCAAAAACTTGACTACAACAGACAGACGGACGGACAGACAAACAGGCAGACGGACGGACGCCCCGAAATCGATTCCCCTTTCGATTCTGAGTCGATCGGTACAATTTGAATGGTTTTCACAATCAGATTTGTTGAGTTTATATATCAGTTTTTAGGAAATCCTCCCGCAAAGGACGCTGTCAAATTTCATCACAATCGGTCCATAAACACCTGAGATATCGCTGAAACACTACTTACAAAATGTAAACAAAATTTCTTAGACACGTGCTTTCGGTAATTTGCTGTACATCAAAATTAGTGTTTTGGAGATATCTCAGTTGTTTATGGACTGCTTTTGATAAAATTCCTAGTCGATCGGTATAATTTTTTGTTATAAAATAACGGGAAATGTTTTGGTGCATAACATTTTTGTCCTTTGTTAGTTTGCTACTTTCGACAAACTAATTAAATTTTTTCCAAATGTTTTAGAAGTTATGGTGCAAAGTATTGTATGTGAAGTTTTTTAGTTTCACTGTTATAACTTTTAAGCTACTGGGTGGATTGTGGCGCAATATACAGAAATCGGCCAATGACACAGTGGCCTCTGCACTGAGCCAAAGTTGAATACCATTGTATGTAAAACCTATTGGTCCGTATAACTTTCGTAAATATAAACCTATCGAAAAGACTTTTACACATTAGAAAACTACTTAATAAAGAAAGACTGTACTATGCTATCTCTAATAGTTTAAGAGATATTTTACGGAATGTCGCTAAGGATTATTTAAATCTAAGGGCTCGATATGGCCATAGGTAAAATGTTCTGAAAATCAAAAATTTTCAGTGAAAATAGTCAAAGTAAAAAGCAGATAGTCAGTGAGGAATAAAGAAGAGAAGCTAAGAATGATGAGTTTTTATTGTTGCATATTGGAAATTTTCAAAAATTTCTTATTTTTATAAAAAACGAATTTTCTGGTGGGACGACCCTTCATAAATTATCAGATTTTAGGAAATCCTCTCGCAAAGCACTCTAATGAATTTCATCAAAATCCAGAAGCTCTATAAACTGTATGTGACTTAAATTTATGGCCTGACTTTGAACATTGTAGGTAATTTTTTCAGAAATCACAATTCTGAGATGTTGGAATACATATATAGATATATGGAGATATCACCAAGACACCAAAATCAAGATACACATTTTTTAATAATATTGAACTTTTGTGACTCTAGTTGTATTAAATTATTGTATTAAAGGATTATATACCGAAATGAGGGGTAATTCAAGAGCCGTAAAGCTTGCACAGATCGGAAAAACAAGACGTGCAAATATTATTGCTTAAGTATTCACCAAACCTGTACCGAAAGCAATTGATTCATTTGAAGGGAGATATCAACGAAAAACTACACAAATCTTCCATCATTAAAACTTTCGAACCATATGGTATGGAATCCGTATGCTACCAGAAACTGGTTTGATTTATTATTTACCTCAGAACTGGAGTAGCTCTTTTGGCGCGGAGTCCATATGATCCCAGAGAGATGGGAGAAAGTTGTACTAAACGAATAATGATGTTTCTAATAAAAAACGACATTATTAACCAAATCTCTGAGCTTTGGATCTAAAAAGTTCAAACTTGACTTAAATCGGATAAAGTGTTTCGAAATATCCGATATATTCGCAAAATTTTGGTTAGTTTTTAAAAAAATGTTATTTTTTATTCGCCACTAGTCCCATTGTGCAATGTTTGTTTTGGTTTTTCGTTTTTATATTTATTACATTGACATTTTCGCTATCTTCACTCATCCATGAAATTATGATTTTTTAATTAAAATCTCAACTGACTGATCCGGTTTAATTGATAATTAAGAACGAGTCTATTAATTTAAGAAAATTTATAGCATTTCTATGGAATATTTTTTTATGATAGTTCGAAATTTTAACTTTTAATAATTATGCAATAAAAAGGGAATGTCATTATAGATGATGGAAAAGGTTTAAATTATTCAGAAATAGTTATAGAAACATTTCAGAACAAGTCATTAACCTGGATTTATGATCTTTTTTTACATATATAATTTTATTTATATGTAAAACATTTTTTGTAAAATTAGAATTTTTAATATTTAAATGCGTCTTAATCCTTTCTTCCCATTTCTTATCTGATTTGAATATTTTATAGATAATCATAAACATTTTTATGATCAATAAAAGCAGTTTTAATGATATTAAAACTACTTTAGTATTGTTTTTTTTTATTTGTCTGTTTAGAGATTCTAATTTATTATTATTATGCAAAATTATACTAATTTTAAAATTATTTTTATGTTTTTTTATACTTAAGAAATTTATGGTCAAAACATAAAAATTTCTTTATATCGATATTGTCAAGTGTCATATTATTATCGTAAACAATCGATAACTAGCTCTAGAAAGCATAAATTTCAGGCCGTTTAACTTGAAACTATTCTATTTTGAGCTTTAAAATTTTGAAACTGTCTATAGATTGAAAATTTTTGCTTCAGTCTAGAATGATTGATCATGTTTAGAAAGAACCTCTAAATGATTAAATGATTAGAGGAAATTTAAATTAGAAAGTAACTGGTGAATTTGTTTTGAATGATGAATGTTTTTAAGTTTTTAACATGAATACAATGGGTCTATAATGGTGATAACTGATAATCAGCATAATCAATAATAGGCTCTTAATCTCAGCAGATATTTTAAGAGGTTCCAATAGGGACTTTGGAACTTTTACATTTAATAACGATTTTGGAAAAGAATTTAAGAACTTTTAAACGGTAAGCTCGATTACCATGAAATTTCACATGGCTATTGAGGAGGAGTATTCGAGCTAAAGTTTATAATTGGGAGTCTTATTCAGGAGGGGAGCTATATGCCCTTAAAGTAGGGGACCTCGGGTTTTTCGAAAATTATCTGAGATCTATAACGTACTTTATGATATATTCGACTTACAATTTTTTTTTCAACTTTTAAACGACTTAGGCCTAGAATTTTTTCAATAACAGATCCATTTTTTTTTATTTCTAAGGAATGTATAAATCACTCAAAAAAAGAATTGGTGGAAAATTTTTACCCAATCGAAAATTATATGCATTTAAATTTATAATTTCATAAAAAGTCAATTTTTTGTCGTCTTTTTAGCCAAAAAAGTGATAAAATTCTTTATTATATATAAACAAGTAAAAAAGTGCTATAGTCGGTCAAGCCCGACCAAGGTCAAAGGTGTACTTTTTCCTGTATAAAGACAAATATTTGCTAAATTTTGTCATCATACAAACATATTCTCAAACCTATACATTTAAGCTGTTTCCGCCATTTGGACTTATACGATTATGAGAGCTAGGGTCAAATGTGGACTGATTATAATGAAATTTGAAAATTATGAAAATTGATTACAGTTGCTACAAAAATTATGTATGCAAAAAATAAACTTGAAATTGTCATTATCATTTGAGAAAAGAGTTTGTATGGGAGCTATGGTCAAATGTGGACCGATTTCAACGAAATTTGGTGCAGTGATTTAAGTTTACCTAAGCAGTATTTATTTTAAATTTCATGAAAAATTATTGATTTTTGTGGCCAATAAAGAGTGCTCAAAATAAAATTTGTAGTTGGATTTTCTTAAATAAAAATCAAACCTTTTAATATAAAAACTCTACAAAATACGCAAATATAATGACATATTATACAAAATCATTTAGCATTAAAATGTTTACTTAGTACTCGGGTTTTGCAAAATTATCGACTTTTTTCGGAAACCCTCCCATTAAAGATTTTACAGTTGCTTCTGATACCTTTTTGGAGCATGTGTTCCACCTGCGCTTAAAATCGGACATGTTCTTGGAAATCTTTCCTGTGTTCTTCAATTCCTTTTTTACCAGAGCCCAATACCTTTCCACAGGCCGAAATTCTGGACAGTTAGGTGGATTTGCCTCTCGTGGTACAAAAATGACATTATTCTTTGAGTACCACTCAAGTGCCTTTTTTCCATAATGGCATGATGCCAAATCGGGCCAAAAAAATGTAGTCACTCTGTGCTCTCTTAAAAAGGGTAACAACCGTTTTTGTAGGCACTCCTTTATATACATTTCTGTGTTTATTGTGCCAGATGCTACAAATACTTTACTTCTTTTGCCACAGCTGCAAATAGCTTGCCACACGAGAAACTTCTTAGGGAATTTTGTTTGTTTTTTTGTGCGAAACTCTTGCCGAACATTGCCCCCTTTATCAGCAACATAAAAATCTTGACCAGGAAGTTGAGAAAAGTCTATGTCTACGTATGTTTCATCATCCATACACACAACAGGTGTATTTTTTTATAAAATCAGACTTCAATTTTTTCGCTCGTTTTTTTGCTTCTAAGTTCTTTATAGCATTGCGATCTGGAACCTTTTGGACTTTGTCTTCAGTCCAGCATAAGCTTTGACTCTATGTGCAAAATTCGTAGAACATTTCACCGTACGAGCTGCTTTTCTTAAAAAAGTGTTAGGCGCTCTTCGAAAGAGTCGCTCGACTTCGTTTGCCTTACCAATATCTGTAGGACCGTTTTTCCTCCCTGATCCAGATTTTCTTTCAATGCTCAGGTTTTCCTTATACCTGATGGCATTAGAAACCGTTCGAGGGTCAACTTTCAAATTTTTAGCTATTTTTTTAAAAGTCCATGATGGATTTTTTTGAAAAGTTTTAATTATATTTTCACGAACTTTTTTTTCGCAGTCCATTTTGATTGAAATAACTATTGAAAATTAATAATTTCTAAAATAATAGTATCTGACATATCTATAGAAACTAACTTGATCAAAAAATAAATTATTTCTTGCACTATGGATAAATTTTGTCTAAAATAGTAAATGCATATTTTTTTTAGAACACTCTTTATATCAATTCCGGGAAGTGGGACCTATGAGAGGTACCACAAATAATGGACCGATTTTGTAGAATTTCAATAAAAAAAAAACTTGTTAAGAAACTTATATAGTATTCGTAATTCTTTAAAAGGGAACTTAATAAGAAAAGCTATGGTTCAAAATTTTATTTCGTCTTGACGCTAAGGCCTCTCAAAAAGTACCAGTTTTTTACACTGTTTTTTTACTTAATGCCTTATTTTCTCCAATCATAAAGCTAGAATCAAAAATTCAAAACAAGTTTTTTATATCTTTATATGTTGTTATTACCCTGTGTTAATAACGTTTGCACCCCAGAATTATTAAGAGAAATATTCATAAAAAACTAGTTTTTGGGGATTTTCAAAAATTGTTTAGGAATTGTCGGATTGCTACTGACAATACTCCAAATTCTAAACCTAAGCTCGAATACTCCTCATCAATGGCATTTAATGATAATCGAGCTTAGCGTTCAAAAGTTTTTGAATTATTTCCCTAATTTTTTTTAACCCATTGTGTGTCGCTGTTATCATGGCATGAGTTCGCTGAATGGGCCTTCGAGTACTATTTTTTATCAAAAAAGCATTTGATAAACTGGTCACCGAGATTATGCAATTTGAAACATGTCGTTACAAATATTGCCAAACTATTCTACTTTTATCTACTATAAACTTTACTTTCTTTTCATTTTTGATAACTCATTAATTTTTCTTGTATAAATAAATAATATAATATAATTCTCATTTATTCTATATCTGTACTAGAATAAGTATTCAAGTTTTCAATACCGAATGAGGCAGAACCCAGAGCTCATCCTAGTAGTTAACACCGCAGTTAAATGTTCCGATTGTTATGTTATAATACCATAGTAAGCCGATCGAGAGTCGAAGTTTTTATCTCATTGGAGTATTGAATTGCAGTTAACCGATCGAGAGTGAAGCATTTATCTTGTCGGATTGAATGCCCTAGTTAACCTATCAACAGCTGAAGATTTTATCACATCGGAATATTATTTTGTCGCGTAGTTAAATGACTGAAAGTCGAAGTATTTACATCGTCGGATTGTAGATCCATAGTTAGCCCAGATCCAGAGTCAACGATTTTATCTCAACGTAATAATATTTTGACTTTTAAATATCCGACCGTGTGCCGAAGTATTTATCTTGACGTATTGAATACGTAGATAGCAGATCGGATCATTTTTACCAGAAATACTTATCGTTGTTAGCCTACCGAGTGCTGAAGTATTTATCTCGTTGGATAGCAGGCTTGTAGCTACCTAATCGGATCATTATTTCAGTTAACAATCCGCAAATAGTTGCAAATAGTCTAGTATCGTAGCATTTGCAAATAAGAATAACAAATGAAAAAATTTCAATATTATTTCTATTGAAATTTTTTTATTTGTTAATTTTCTGTACCGGTTCCTTAATGTTTGAGTATCAATCTAAAAATATTTGGATCGCACCAAAAATTATTTATTTTCCTCATAAGGTGCAACATCTTTTCAGGTCTCCCAGAAATTTGTACCCAGCCTATATATTACATGTCTTGATATAGAAAGCGTTGAGAATATTTGCTATCTTAAAGGGCACATATCATGAAAAAATCCTGGGACAGGTTAGAGCCTCTATATTTCTCTAACATCTTACACCCTAAGCCCGTAAAACGGGGAAGAACTGCAATGTCAGTGACCTAAATACTCTGGATGTAGGCGATGTTTTAATAGGTTGAAATTTTCGAACGAAAAATACAAATTTTAAACCTCGCCATCTCCGATTTTGTTGAAATTTTGTATACGCATTCTTCAAGCTCATACAATTTTTTTCGCTTTGGTTAAGTTTTTATGACGGTCCAAAGTTCGTTTTTTTTCAAGATTTTTTTCAAAACATATCCATATATATAACATATATTTTATACCTATAACTTTTGACACAAATGCCAATTAATGATAAACTATAATAGCTTCGGCCACTAAATTTAGTACAAAGAAGTTTTATGTCAATGCCAGCCACAATCGCTCACCGTTTGATCATAGCCCTATATAAAAAAACTTATATGGGAGCTCTATTATGGGAGCACTATTATTTTTGTAAACATTTTGAATATTTTTATAAATATTTGGAATATTTTTCAAAACAGAAATAAATTCTAATATTCCGGTATATGATGGAATTCGATCGTTTTCAAATCGATCGATTTCAGATATATATTTGAGGAAGTTTTCCTCATTTTCACAAAAAAATTTTTTAGCCAAATCAAAGCTAAGATATCAGTAAAAAGAATTAAAGCCCAAATTTTAATTTTTTGGTTTTTGATAAAAAATTTTCTATAGCAAAATGTTTGATAAAAAATTTTCTGTAGAAAAATTTTTGATAAAAAATTTTCTATAGAAAAACTTTTGATACAAAAATTTTTGAAACAAAAATTTTCTATACAAAAATTTTTGATACAAAAATTTTCTATAGAAAAATTTTTGATAAAAAATTTTCTCTATAAAAATTTTTGATACAAAATTTTCTCTATAAAAATTTTGATAAAATATTGTCTATATAAAAATTTTTGATAAAAAAAAAATTGTTCTATATAAAAATTTTTGATAAAAAAAATTTATATAGAATAATTGTTGATAAAAAAATTTTCTATAGAAAAATTTTTGATAAAAATGATTTTTATAGAAAATTTTTTGATAAAAAAATTTTCTATAGAAAAATTTTTGATCAAAAAATTTCTATAGAAGAATTTTTGATAAAAAAAATTCTATAGAACAATTTTTGATAAAAAAATTTCTATAGAAAAACTTTTGATAAAAAAATTTCTATAGAAAAACTTTTGATAAAAAATTTTCTATAGAAAAATTTTTGATAGAAAAATTTTTGATACAAAAATTTTCTATACAAAAATTTTTGATAAAAAAATTTTCTATAGAAAAATTTTTGATAAAAAATTTTCTCTATAAAAATTTTGATAAAATATTTTCTATATAAAAATTTTTGATAAAAAAAATGTTTCTATATAAAAATTTTTGATAAAAAAAAATTTATAATGAAAAATTTTTGATAAAAAAATTTTCTATAGAAAAATTTTTGATAAAAAAATTTTCTATAGAAAAATGTTTGATCAAAAAATTTTCTATAGAAAAATTTTTGATCAAAAATTTTTCTATAGAAACATTTTTGATCAAAAAATTTTCTATAGAATTTTTTGATCAAAAAATTTTCTATAGAAAAATGTTTGATAAAAAAATTTTCTATAGAAAAATGTTTGATAAAAAAATTTTCTATAGAAAAATGTTTGATCAAAAAATTTTCTATAGAAAAATTTTTGATCCAAAAATTTTCTATAGAAAAATTTTTGATAAAAAATTTTCTATAGAAAAATTTTTGATAAAAAATTTTCGATAGAAACATTTTTGATATAAAAATTTTCTATAGAAAAATTTTTGATAAAAAAATTTTCTATAGAAAATTTTTTGATAAAAATATTTTAACAAAAAAATGGATTAGAAAACTTTTTCTTTTTAAAACATTAGAACTACACATTGCAAAACAAAATACCTATTTTAGTCAAAAGTATTAAAAAACGGCAACTCTGCCGACTATTTTTTTGTTCTGTTCTCTTTGCGCCGACATTTCAAATCTTTTTAACTTTAGACGAACATTTTTTTATGGAAAAAATTTTATACCAAAAATGTTTCCATAGGAAAAATTAATACCCAAAATTTTTTATTAAAAAAAAATTATGCTAATAATGTTTCTATAGAAAAAAATTTATAACAAAAATATTTCTATAGAAAAAAAATTTATACCGAAAAAATGTTTTTATAGAAAAAATTCTATATTACAAATATTTCTATAGAAAAATATTTATAAATATTTTCTAAGGTGTTAAATCTGTATTCTTTTAGTAATACTATTTTTAAAAGATATACCCCTAATTTTACAATTTCTAAAATATATTGAAAAATTTTAGTTATCAATCTTCTTTCTATATTTTCGGCGAAAAAGTCTTTTCATTAATATACAATAAGTGTGTCTATCTTTAGAACTGAAGCGTGTGTTCCAGGTCAACTGTCTTTTATAGCTAAATGTTGGTTACTATGCCGATTCACACTCCATTTTCAAAAAACTTTTGAATTTATAATTTTATCATTTAATTTTTTAATTATGTTTATAAAAAGTTATTCCCAGTAGCTTCCCATATATTAAATTAAATATATTTAAAAATGATCGCCATAAAAACTGGTACATTGAACTTAACGAGTGACACGAGATTAATTATAGTTAGAATCGAATGAAACTTTTAAATGATTATGATGATAATTAAGCAGGATTGGATTTTGGAAATATAAAATAGTCATAAAATATTAATTTAAATGTATTTAAGAACGACACCCATAGCTCGTGCTAACTAGATCCATAAATAAATTTTGAGACCAAAAAGAAATGGCATAATATTTAAATATAAATAAAGACAAATATAGAAGATAATGTTGCGAATAATCGAATATTAAGTCCCTAAGACAGAGACATTCTTCTCTAAACGGGATTATTTCATAACTAATATTTCTTTATATCTTTCTTTTTCAATTTAAACAAGTAAGAGTGTTATATTCGGCTGTGCCGAATCTTATATACCCACCATCAAAATGTGTTAAATTTAGAAACATATCTCATGTATTTACAAGCTAATTCAAAATCTGGACCAAAACTGAAAAAATCGCTAAGCTATTGGTATTATTAGTAAAACCTTTGGACTAAATTCGGTTGTCGTAGCTTTATAGTTCAACATTTAAAAAATTTTTAGTGGTTTTCCCAATATTTACTTTGATCAAAATTCGGTCTCATAACCGGGTATAGTTTTACATTAATAAGTTGTTAAATACTTTTCGTTGTGCTTAATATGTAGTTAGGCTAAACACGTTAATAGTAATACGACAGGTCCATATATTTCGTTATGAGTTCCTAATGCATTCATCATATATAAAGTCTGGGCTGAACATTGATTGATGCCTATATAATTTCATAGGTGCAATCTTAATATAATGAATGTACCTCCAAATCTTTTTGATTGTAGATATAAAAAGGGGATGTTATATATATAAGAATTATAGCCAAATGTTGACCGATTATAACAAAATTTTACACACTGGCTGGTATATATAGAGAGCTTATTCTTGCAAAATTTAGTGACCATAGCTATCATAGTTTCTAATTTAATAGCTTTTAACTGGCCTTTGCTAAAATTTTTGGTTTCCGTGAGTGTTTTTCACATGAAAGCTAAAGTCAAATATGGACTGATTCCTATAAAATTTGATAAACTGATCAAAAATTGCATAAAACTTCCCTATTTTAAATTTAATCGTCATAGCTATTACAATTGTATTCAATTTATCAGCATTAATGTGTTTCCCGGGGCGGGGTTATATGGGAGCTCTAACTAAATTTGAACCGATTTTGTCCATTTTCAACACACATCTTTTTCAAGATATCCAAAATACTTTTGTAAAATTTTGTCCCTCTAGCTCTTTTCGTTAAGGCGCTATCGTGCTTTTATCTGACGGACAGACGGACATAAACAACCTTTTCTTTATGTATTTTTGTGTTTCCATAAGTTTTTTATATGGGAGCTATGGTCAAATGGTGACCGATTGTGACGAAATTTTGCACACTGGCTGGCATTGACATAAGACTTCCTTGTGCTTAATTTAGTCTTACTAGCTCTTGTAGTTAAGGAGCTATCACGATTTTATCTGACGGACAGACGGACATAAATCCCCTTTTCTTTTTGAATTTTTGTGTTTTCGTAAGTTTTTTATATGGGAGCTAGGTCAAATGGTGACCGATTGCGACAAAATTTTGCACACTAGCTGGCATTGATATAAGACTTTCTTGTGCCAAATTTAGTGGTTATATCTGTTATACTTTTAGATTTATTGGCATTTAAGTGTATTTTGGGTGAAATTTAGGCTGTTTTCGTAAGTTTTTTGTATGGGAGCTATGGCTAAATGTGAACCGATTTCGATGAAATTTTATATGCTGCCTAGTGCTTATCTAAAACTTCTAGATACCAAATTTTGTCATCATAACTGTTATAATTTGTCATTTATTAGCAAATAAGCAATTAGCCTAGACAAGGTTATACGGGAGCTATGGTCAAATGCTAACCGATTTTGCCCAATTTCAATACCAAAATTTTCTCATAGATAAAGAATGTTTTTGCTAAGTTTCAGTTAACTAGCTCTTTTCGTGTAGACGTTATCGTGATTTCAACAGACAGACGGACGGACAGACAGACGGACAGACAGACGGACATAGCTCAATCGTCTTAGAATTTCATAAGGATTCAGAATATATATCGTTTTTGATTTTTGAACCAATATTAAGGAAATTACAAACGGAATGACAATCTCAATATACCCCCCATTCTTTTTGATGGTGGGTATAACAAGTAAGAGTGTTATATTCGGCTGTGCCGAATCTTATATACCCACCATCAAGTTGTGTTAAATTTAGAAACATATCTCATATATATACGAGGGAGCAGCAAATTCAAAACGTGGACCAAATTGGAAAAAAGTTGTTACGCTAGTTGTCATTTTTGGTAAAATATTTGGAATAACTTCGGTTGCAGTAGCTTTATAGTTCAACATTCAAAAGTATGTAAGTGGTTTCCCTAGTATTTATTTACTTTGAACAAAATTCGTTATCACAACCGGGTATGGTTTTACATTAATAAGTTGTTAAATACTTTTCCTTTAGCTTAACATTTAGTTAGGATAAAGAAGTTGATAGTAATACGACTGGTCCATATATTTTGTAAGGAGGTCCTAATGCATCTACCATATACAAATCTTAATATGCTGCTTGTACCTCCGAATCTTTTTAATTGTAGATATAAAAAGGGGATGTAATATATATATAAGAATTATAGCCAAATGTTGACCGATTGTAACAAAACTTTACACACTGGTTGGTATTTATGTAAAGCTTATTTTTGCAAAATTTAGTGGCAATAGCTATCACAGTTTCTAATTTAATAGCTTTTAACTGGTCCTTGCTAAATATTTTTTGGTTTCCGGGAGTGTATTTTATATGAGAGTTATAGTCAAATATGGACCGATTCCTATAAAATTTGATATACTGACCAATAGTTGTATAAAACTTCTCTATACTAAATTTAGTCGCCATAGCTATTACAATTGTATTCAATTTATCAGCATTCATGTGTTTCCCGGGGCGGGGTTATATGGGAGCTCTAACTAAATGTGAACCGATTTTGCCCATTTTCAGTATACAACTTTTGTTACATATCAGAAATACTTTTGTAAAATTTTGTCTCTCTAGCTTTTATAGTTAAGGAGCTGTCGCGCTTTTATCTAACGGACAGACGGACATAAACCCCCTTTTCTTTTTGTATTTTTGTGTTTCCGTAAGTTTTTTATACGGGAGCTAGGTCAAATGGTGACCGATTGTGACAAAATTTTGCACACTGGCTGGTATTCACATAAGACTTATTTGTGCTAAATTTGGTGGTCAAAGCTACTACAGTTTATCATTTATTGGCATTTAAGTGAATTTCAGGTGGAATTTAGGCTGTTTCCGTATGTTTTTTATATGGGAGCTATGGTTAAATGTGAACCGATTTCGATGAAATTTTACATGCTGCCTAGTGCTTATGGAAAACTTCTAGATACCAAATTTTGTCATCATAGCTATTATAATTTGTCAGTTATTAGCAAATAAGCGACTAGCCCAGACGAGGTTATACGGGAGCTATGGTCAAATGTTAACCGATTTTGCCCAATTTCAATACCAAAATTTTCTCATAAATGAGGAATGTTTTTGCTAAGTTTCAGTGAGCTAGCTCTTTTCGTTAAGGCGTTATCGTGATTTCAACAGACAGACAGACAGACAGACGGACAGACAGACGGACATCGCTCAATCGTCTTAGAATTTTATAAGGATTCAGAATATATATCGTTTTTGATTTTTGAGCCAATATTAAGGAAATTACAAACGGAATGACAATCTCAATATACCCCCCATTCTTTTTGATGGTGGGTATAAAAAGGGGATGTTATATATATAAGAACTATAGCCAAATGTTGACCGATATTTACAAAATTTTACATACTGGCTGGTATTAATATAAAGTTTATTTGTGCAAAATTTAGTGACCATAGCTGACATAGTTTATAATTTAATAGCTTTTAACTGGCGTTTTTGGCATTTTAGTGGTTACCGGGAGCGGTTTTTATATGAAAGCTATGGTCAAAAGTGGACCGATTCCAATAAAATTTGACATACTAACTGAAAGTTGCATAAAACTTCTCTGTTCTTAATGTAGTAGTCATAGATTTTGAGAATTTTATTAAATTTGTTAGCATAAATGTGATTCCCGAGGCAGGGTTATATGGGAGCTCTTACTAAATGTGAACCGATTTTACCCATTTTTAGCACACAGATTCTATAATATATCGAAAATATTATTGTTAAATTTTTTCTCTCTAGCTTTTGTATTTAAGGAGCTATCGCGCTTTTCTCTGACGGAAAGACGGACACAGACCGTGTTTTCTTATTGTATTTTTGCGTTTCTGTAAGTTTTTTACATGGGAGCTATGGTCAAATAGTAGCCGATTGTAACAAAATTTTGCACACTGGCTGGCATTCATATAAGACTTCCTTTTGTAAAATTTTGTTACTGTAGCCCTTTTCGTTAAGGCGCTATCGAGCTTTTATCTGACGGACAGACGGACATAAACCCCCTTTTCTTTTTGTATTTTTGTGTTTCCGTAAGTTTTTTATATGGGAGCTATGGTCAAATGGTGACCGATTGTGACAAAATTTTGCACACTGGTTGGAATTGACATAAGACTTCCTCGTGCTAAATTTAGTGGTTATATCTGTTATAGTTTTAGATTTATTGGCATTTAAGTGTATTTTAGGTGAAATTTTGGCTGTTTCCGTATGTTTTTTGTATGGGAGCTATGACTAAATGTCAACCGATTTTGATGAAATTTTACACGATGCCTAGGGCTTATGCAAAACTTCTATATACCAAATTTTATCATCATAGCTATTATAGTTTGTCATTTATTAGCAAATAAGCGATTAGCATAGGCGAGGTTATACGGGAGCTATGGTCAAATGTTAACCGATTTTGCCCAATTTCAATACCAAAATTTTCTCAGTGATGAAGAATGTTTGTACTAAGTTTCATTGAGCTAGCTCCTTTCGTTTAGGCGTTATCGTGATTTCAACAGACAGACAGACAGACAGACGGACAGACAGACGGACAGACAGACGGACATCGCTCAATCGTCTTAGAATTTCATAAGGATTCAGAATATATATCGTTTTTGATTTTTGGGCCAATATTAAGGAAATTACAAACGGAATGACAATCTCAATATACCCCCCATTCTTTTTGATGGTGGGTATAAAAAAGGGGATGTTATATATATAAGAATTATAGCCAAATGTTGACCGATTATAACAAAATTTTACGCACTGGCTGGTATATATAGAGAGCTTATTCTTGCAAAATTTAGTGACCATAGCTATCATAGTTTCTAATTTAATAGCTTTTAACTGGCCTTTGCTAAAATTTTTGGTTTCCGTGAGTGTTTTTCACAAGAAAGCTAAAGTCAAATATGGACTGATTCCTATAAAATTTGATAAACTGATCAAAAATTGCATAAAACTTCCCTATTTTAAATTTAATCGTCATAGCTATTACAATTGTATTCAATTTATCAGCATTAATGTGTTTCCCGGGGCGGGGTTATATGGGAGCTCTAACTAAATTTGAACCGATTTTGTCCATTTTCAACACACATCTTTTTCAAGATATCCAAAATACTTTTGTAAAATGTTGTCCCTCTAGCTCTTTTCGTTAAGGCGCTATCGTGCTTTTATCTGACGGACAGACGGACATAAACAACCTTTTCTTTATGTATTTTTGTGTTTCCATAAGTTTTTTATATGGGAGCTATGGTCAAATGGTGACCGATTGTGACGAAATTTTGCACACTGGCTGGCATTGATATAAGACTTTCTTGTGCCAAATTTAGTGGTTATATCTGTTATACTTTTAGATTTATTGGCATTAAAGTGTATTTTGGGTGAAATTTAGCCTGTTTTCGTAAGTTTTTTGTATGGGAGCTATGGCTAAATGTGAACCGATATGCTGCCTAGTGCTTATCTAAAACTTCTAGATACCAAATTTTGTCATCATAACTGTCATAATTTGTCATTTATTAGCAAATAAGCGATTAGCCTAGACGAGGTTATACGGGAGCTATGGCCAAATGCTAACCGATTTTGCCCAATTTCAATACCAAAATTTTCTCATAGATAAAGAATGTTTTTGCTAAGTTTCAGTTAGCTAGCTCTTTTCGTTTAGACGTTATCGTGATTTCAACAGACAGACAGACAGACGGACAGACAGACGGACAGACAGACGGACAGACAGACGGACATAGCTCAATCGTCTTAGAATTTCATAAGGATTCAGAATATATATCGTTTTTGATTTTTGAACCAATATTAAGGAAATTACAAACGGAATGACAATCTCAATATACCCCCCATTCTTTTTGATGGTGGGTATAAAAAGGGGATGTTATATATATAAGAATTATAGCCAAAAGTTGACCGATTGTAACAAAATTTTACACACTGGCTGACATATATATAGAGCTTATTCTTGCAAAATTTAGTGGCCATACCACCGCCGTGGTATAGCAGGTTAGTCATCCGCCTAGCATACCAGAGGCCCAAGTTCGATCCCTGGCCAGACTCACTTGCAAAAATTAATTTTCAAAAAGCGGCGGTTCACCTCATAACTCAGCTAGCCACTGGTTATTGAGTATTAGGCTATGTAAAACTTCTCTAACTAATGCATTTGCCGTTCGGAGCCGGCGTTAAAACGTAGGTCCCTTTCAATGAGTCTAAAAATAGAATCGGATGCAGCTCATTGTCTGAGAGAAGTACCCCTTGTTCCAATTGGAATGTTGTCGGGGAATTATATATATATATATATATATATATATAGCTATCATTGTTTCTAATTTAATAGCTTTTAAGTGGCCTTTGCTAAAATTTTTGGTTTCCGTGAGTGTTCTTTATATGAAAGCTAAAGTCAAATATGGATTGATTCCTATAAAATTTGATAAACTGATCAAAATTGCATAAAACTTCCCTATTTTACAATTGTATTTAATTTATCAGCATTAATGTGTTTCCCGGGGCGGGGTTATATGCGATCTCTAACTAAATTTGAACCGATTTTGTCCATTTCCAACACACATCTTTTTCAAGATATCCAAAATACTTTTGTAAAATTTTGTCCCTCTAGCTCTTTTCGTTAAGGTGCTATCGTGCTTTTATTTGACGGACAGACAGACATAAACAACCTCTTCTTTTTGTATTTTTGTAATTCCATAAGTTTTTTATATGGGAGCTATGGTCAAATGGTGACCGATTGTGACAAAATTTTGCACACTGGCTGGCATTGACATATGACTTCCTTGTGCCAAATTTAGTGGTTATATCTATTATACTTTTAGATTTATTAACATTTAAGTGTATTTTAGGTGAAATTTAGGCTGTTTTCGTAAGTTTTTTGTATGGGAGCTACCCAGCAAAACTTTGGTAATGGCAAGTACTCTGATAACTGGTTACCTTGTAACGACTACAACATACCATCCGAAAAAATAATAAGTTATTACAGAAGTACTTATTTGTAATTAAGATGATAATTTAAACTGAATGGCCCTGGTTCAAATCCCACCAAGGGCAACAATTTTGTTTAGTTTTTTTTTTATTAAAAGAGTCTTTTTAAATGATTTTTGAATTTTAAGAACTTAAATATTATCTTCTGTAAAAAAATTTGTAAAACTAACTCACGTAAATGAAAAAATACCATCATGAGTCAATTTTGATTATGTAGGGGATGTTGAATACCAAACACGATTCTAATTGGTCTTAACTTGGTAAGCCCAACTTATCTGGGTCATCCTTCATCTCAACTGTGGACACACACCTCCTCATGGTATCACCCGGGGAGATAGTTTAACACCCATCAATATTGTGAGTTAACATGTTCCGAGAGTTGTCCCATAAGATCGATAAAAATGGGTTAGGATTACGGGCTAGTAACCCTCTCTTTAAAAAAAAATACAATGAAGAGGATAAAATTAGAATTGAAATGTCCCACTACCTAATGTTAGAGGAGGATGTCCGAAACTTCGATAGAAAGACCAAGAAGAGGAACATTTTTGAAAGCTTGGCCTATAAAATTGGAGAATATTCGCACAAGATCGAAATCCATGGAATTCTAAAATAAGCTCGGACTTTGACATTAACAGGTTGTAACATTTAAGTAAGTAAGAGTCAATCTTATGTAAAAACTTATACAAAAAAGAAGATTTAAATTGTTTAAGTTTTAAAATAATTTTAAAAAAGTTTTAAAATAATTACAAAAAATCTTATAAAAATATTTTTCCAAAAATTACAACAAAGCAAAAAAAAAGCAGGGAAAAACAAAGTTATTTTCACATGATTTTGGATCTAAAAGTAAAAATTGTTTATATTAATTATAAGCTGCTAAGTTTTCAACATATGAAGTAGCTCTGTGGAAGAGTCTCTGCCTAGCAGTCGGAGGGTCTGGGTTCGAGCCCCCATGGGATCATAAAAAAAATTGTATTTCGTTTGAAAATATATGTTTTTAATAAAACAACAACAAAATAGTTGTTGCTGTTGTTGTTGTTGCTTTCAAATTGCTTACCCAAGTCATTAATTTTCTGCAATTGGTAAGTACTTGCCTTCAATGACATCCCCATGTTAATGTAATGACTTAAACAGCGAATGAGTAAGTAGTTCGTGTTCAATAGTTTAACTGTTTAACTCATTATTTGGTAATAAAAAGTTTTACTGGGTATGGCTAAATGTGAACCGATTTTGATGAAATTTTGAACGCTGCCTAGGGCTGATGTAAAACTTCAAATGTGAAGCGATTTTGCCCAAATTTCAATACCAAAATTTTCTCAGAGATGAGGAATATTTTTACTAAGTTTCAGTGAGCTAGCTCCTTTCGTTTAGGCGTTATCGTGATTTCAACAGACAGACAGACGGACAGACGGACAGACAGACGGACATCGCTCAATCCTCTTAGAATTTCATAAGGATTCAGCATATATATCGTTTTTAATTTTTCGGCCAATATTAAGAAATACAAACGGAATGACAATCTCAATATACCCCCCATTCTTTTTGATGGTGGGTATAAAAACGAAACAAGTTAAAAATTTGTTTAAAACAAAAATACAAAAATTTACCCCATAAAATTGTTTGAATTATTAAAATTTCTTATTAAAAATTTAAAGAATATTTTTTTTTTGTTATTAATTTTGTATACGCTTCGTCGTTTTGCTAGAAATAAATGTTTTTTTCCGGTTTGAATAAAATTCGAAAATTGTTAAACATGTTGTCATTTTTTTTATAAAATATTTAATATTAAATAATATTTCGTTATGAATATGAATATTAATGCAGATAAATCTTTTGTTATTGCTTATAGTTCTGATAGTTAATACTAATTTAGTCAAGATTTGTGTGAATTTTTTGCCATTAACACAATCTTTATGAAATTTTAATTAATAATATTATTTGATTTTTAAAACAAAAAACATGAATAAAATTTGATCAAGCAGATTATAGTTATAAGAGAATTATTGGCCAACATTTTATTATGAATGGAAGCGGTTTATATTAGTTTTTTGCGTATTTTCTATACGAATGATTTTGAAAATGTTCGTCCTAAAAATAGAGATTTATAATTTGAATCTCTTCGATTTCGTTTAAACTCAAACGTACCTGGACGACCGAGTCTTGCTCGGAGCTTTATGATAAGCATTTCGAGGCAAATACTTATCATAAATAAATTTTGAGAAAAGACGGTGCACAAATATCCAATTAATTTTGAATCATTTTGTTCATTTTGTCCTATCAACACATGATCAAATGCATAGTTTAATATGAATAATTTTGGAAATTGGCCATATCGACTTAGAAACCTCCGTCGACTCATACGCAAGAGCTTTGCTAAAGATTATAGCCTGTTCACATGCACAGTTTACGATTTAATTTATTTTGAGTAATTTTCAGTGGAGCCACCTGTCGGAAATTAGTCATACGAACTAAGAAACTTTTGTCGGCTTATGCGTAACAACTTTACTAAAGATCACATCATGATCAAATGCACAGCTTACGATTTAATTCATTTTTAGTAGTTTTCAGTGGCGCCACCTATCGGAAGTTGTTCATACCGATTAAAAAACCTTCGCCGGCTCATTTGCAACAACTTCGCTAAAGATCATAATCATAGCATGATCAAATGCACAGTTTACGATTTAATTAATATTGAGTAATTTTCAGAGGCGCCACCTGTCGGAAATTAGTGATACCAACTTAAAAACTTTCATCGTCCCATGTGCAGCAACTTTAGCTAAAGATTATTGCATGAGCATAACATGCATAGTTTGCTATATTATAAAGGACATACAGGCAGAAACAACAATTTTTTCGCCTTTTATCACCTAATTTCTAAAAAGTTACATATGCATCTTTGGTACTTGGTACCAATTGAATTCGGTACTTTTCATAAAAACGCAGTTAACATATTGTTCCTATACATATTACTTCATGAGGTTTTAAGTAATTATTTTATTACTTTTTTACCCATTTTGGCCCCCAAATCAATAAAGTACCAAATACGTGTTCAATACTTTTCTCACATTTATTGGTTGCATTAAAAAATTATTTTCTATATTATTTTGTTCAAAAGATAAGACTGAATTAAAAATGGTACCAAAAAACTATGTTCACTAGGGCGTCTCGAAAAAATAAAGTTCGCCGTACACTATCGAATATAAAACATTGCTATGAGGCAGTTTCGAAAAAAAAATTTCAATTTTTTTCGTCGCACATTGGGGTCGCCAAAATGCATTTTTCGTTACATCTTCGGCATTTACAGTCGGATCTTAAAGTGTGATATATCGATGTTTTTGTTTCGAGGAGGCCAACATTTTAATGTATCCGGTTCTAGCATTTATCTATCAGACCTCTGTTCCTACCACCCTAATGTACCATCCTAATATCAGAATATTAAAGCTCTTAAAAATCGTTAAACTTTTACTAAGGAAGTTTTTCGATTTTTCAAACCGATCTATCTTCTGTCAACTCAAAATAATGTATAACTCGAATGTCAAATCCATCTTGTATTATTGTTGCGAAACTTGGAAGCGCACAAATGCCATTCTTAACATATATTGGCATGACAAATGAAGATCTACTAAACGCTACAAACCAAATCCCTGCTTCCTTAGAGGTGTGCCAATGGAAATGGCGGTGGATAGGCCACACACATCGAAGGCCAAATACCAACATTACACGGCAAGAGCTTAGTTGAAATCCACAGGGAAGCAGTCAATTGATGCTGAGTTGCAAGCAGAAAACTGTTCATGCAATGTCCAGGCAGAGCTCGGGTCGTTTCGGAACAAATAACCATTTAATATATTTGGTAATTTGATAATAGAGTCTTCTGTCAACTCAAAATAATTGTAGCATTTGCGTTAAAGGTATAAGGAATAATTTTAGTTGTATTGTAAAGGGTTTTTCAATAAGAGCGCTACAAAAGTTTTTTTTTTTAAATAAAGCACATTTGATGCTATTATGTATGGAACTCAACAACCACAACGGGCACGCTTGTAAAAGTCCAGACGCTGAACACAATTCTAGACGGCTTTCAAGCATACATTGGCCGATACTGCTCCAATTTCACGTTCGATATTCCTAAGATGTCGCTGGCTTGTTAGCATAAATCACAGGCGGCCAATCGATTGAACCATTTCGTTAGATAACACGTTCCCCGAACTTGTTTTTTAATAAGTTGATTATGACATTCGCTGTGTGGCAATTGGGGCCAAAAATATTCGATTATGATTGAAAGGTAGCGATTCCCATTCACAGTAACGACGCCGCCGGCCCATAAACCGCACCAAACCGTAATATTTTCGGGATGCAATGATGGCTCATGGAGTGCCATCAATCCACCTACATGATTAATAACGCATATTAACTTTATTGACGAAGCCATTCAGCCACAAAAATGACCCACATCGCTGAAGATGATGTTTTTCTTAACGTTGAGGCCACTGACACCGAATTTCGGTAGTAAATTTTAATAATTTCGACTCATTGTTGGCTCATATATCTTTCCATCATGAAATGGCAAACCTTACTGAAGAGAGAAGAGATTAGATTATAAAGGGGATCCCACAGGATTGTGGGAGAATTCACAAGACCATAAGTTGATCCAGAGTGATCCTCAGGTGTGTTTAATTTTATCTCCAGTGAAATTAGCTTCCATTATTATTTTGCGTTTACTATCGCTGTCAGTATTTTATGTATTTAACTAATTTGTTATCTCGAAAACGGCTCCAACGATTTTGATAAAATTTGGACAGTGGGTACTTTTTTTGATGTATAGGTCGAGTCGGAAGGGATTTTTGGAACCTTTGCCTCTAAGAGGGTAAAAACGGGTAAAAAGGGAAAAAATCGAAAATGATATATCTACTTAAGTAATAGGCATAGAAACAAAATTTAAATTATGTTTTGAATAGCTGTTAAAGTAAGCGGACAGGTGTTTGGTACTTTTTTCAATCTATGCCCGATAGGGGGTAAAAAAGGGTGAAAATAGTTTTTTTGGTACCATTTTTAGGCTACTCTTATCTTTTGAACCAAACAATAAAGAAAAGAATTTTGTAATGCAATCAATAAATGTGAGAAAAATATTGAATAAGTGTTTGGTACTTTTTTGATTTCTGGGGCCAAAATGGGTAAAAAGTTATAAAATGATAACTTAACACCTCATGAAGTAATATGAAAAGGAACAATATGTTAACTGAGTTTTTATAAAAAGTACTGAATTCAATTGGTACCAAGTACCAAATATGCATATGTAACTTTTTAGAAATTAGCTGATAAAAGGGGACAAATTGGTAAAGTTATAACTTTTTAACAAATTAATGTTTTTCAGTCTGTATGTCCTTTATAGAATTGTAAACTATTCATTTAACCATGTTATGTTCATGTATGATCTTTAGCTGAAGTTGTTGCGCATAAGACGACGAAGGTTTTTAAGTTGGTATCACTATCCGATAGGTGGCGCCACTGAAAATTACTCAAAATGAATTTAATCGTAAACTGTGCATTTGTATCTTTAGCGAAGTTGAATATGAATATGATCCTAAGTTGTTTCAAATGAGCCGGTGAAGGTTTTTTAATTGGTTTGAACAATTTCCAACAGGTGGCGCCACTGAAAATTACTCAAATTGAATTAAATCGTAAACTGTGCATTTGATCATGCTATGGTCTTTAGCAAAGTTGTTACGCATGAGACGAAAAAGTTTTCTTAGTTGCTATGAACAGTTTTGACAGGTGGCGCCACTGAAAAATACTCAAAATGAATTAAGTCTTAAACTGTGCATTTTATCGGGCTATGAGTCGATGAAGGTTTCTAAGTCGGTATGACCAATTTCCAAAATTATTCATATTAAAATATGCATTTGATCATATGTTGAAAAATAAATAAATAAAATGATTCAAAATTAATTGGATATTTGTGTACCGTACTTTCTCAAAAGTTTTAATAAAAAATATAAAAACTTTAAAATTCGCCTCGAAATGCTTATATAAAGCTCCGAGCAAAGCTCGGTCGCCCAGGTACTAAAGATTTATTTGAGTAATTTTCCACGAGTAATCGAGTTACTCGAGTAAAACCATTTTATTAATTTTGTTAGCATTTTTTTTTAAATATTAATAAAATAAAACGACTAAAATTTGTCTCAGGGTATTCCTTAAATGCTATGTTTGTTTGAAACAATGTTGGCCAAATAGAAAGCGTTTTTAAATTAAAGTGCTCAATCTCGAAATGAGAATGTGCTCTAAGATTGTTAATTTAGAATGCATTTTTGTTTCTGCTTTTTTGAGTACGAGTAAAGAAAATGTTTTTTTTAATGTATGTTCTTGTTATTCCCCTATCACGCAAATAATGGCCAACGTTTGTTCGAAATTATAATAGTGGGTTTTAATATTGTCAATTCTAAGCAATAATCGAGAGTTGTAATATAGTCCATTGCAGATTCAATAATCGTAGATCCAAGTATAGCTGGTTGTATGTTCAGAAATAATAGCTTACCATAGACCAGTTGTGGTATCCAATGTAATTTCTACTATTGTTAATTTAAAGGTCCTAATACAATTGTAGCTTTTGTTATAGTCCAATTCAATGTATTCGTAGGTAAGTTGAAGATTCTTATGTAATCGCACGTACTATTACTATAGTAGGACCAATAATAATAGTACGTTCTACTATAGTTCAATTAATCGTAGATCGTACTATAGTCCTGTTAAAGATCTCATTATGAAGATAGATAAAATGTAGTAGAATCTATGAATCTATTAGATTAAAATCAGGATTTATCAAATCAAAAGATTACTTTAGGCGATCAGTGCAGACATGAAAACATATATAGAAATAAATGAACTCACTTTAAATATTTAAAATGACGATATGTTTCAAATATATGGTACAAATGTTATTTTTTATTAAAAATGAAATTTTTATATTCGTTTTATATATTTTATTGTGTATTGTTGAATTTTTTGTTAATAAAACACTATAATTTTATTAAAAGGAGCTTATGAAAAAATTTTACTCGAGTAATTTTAAATCAAATATTTTACTCGATTAACTCGAGTAATTTTTGACGATTAATCGATTTTCCGAGTAATTCAAAAACCCCATTTTCAAGTTATTTGATTACTCAAACAATTAAAAGTCGAGTAAAATGAACACCCTAGTATATAGTGATATCGCTTTTATATATCGGTCTCATAGATATTAATCTTGCTGCTTCAGACACCGCATAAACTTCTGCTTGAAATATGCTACACGCGTTATTTTTTTTTTGCAACTATATTTTAAGTCTAATTTTTTACAAAAGACAACACAACCTGTCGCAGTTTCTTTTTTAGAACCATCTGTATACACCTCTATCCCTTCAATATTTCTATTAATATATTCCCAATCTTCTCTAGGCACAATATCCTTATCCCAATTTACATATGATGTTATGTAATCTGTTCTGATATCTACACAGGAAAATTTGTTAACTAGAAATTGGTGACTCCTTTCTCTAATTAACAAACGACCACTTTGATTAAGTCTAATTTGTGTTGCAAATAGAGTGGATTCATATCCAAGATTCTGCGCATTGCAGCCGTAGCAGTAGAACTTCTAGCTCCTGATATACTCAATTCTATTACACACTCAACAAATGTTGCGTGGATTCGTGTGTTTACAATAGGCCACCAAACGAGTGAGCCATGTGTAAGAAGAAGGCCTTACAATGGCTTTGTATAACCAGTAAATTAATTGAGGTTTTAGGCTCCAAGTTTTACCTATAAGTTTCTGACAAGAATACATTGCTGCGTAGCATTTGTTGACTCCTTTAAATTTGGTATCCATTTAGTCGATGATTCTAATGATCTTCCTCTAAGTTTTGGGAAATTGAAGGAAGACAGTCTTCTTCTCGTAAAAACTACCATGAAGAGAGATGTCAAAATAGCAGTACTTTTGTCGCGTCCCTATTGAAAAACCCGAGTGGGGTTCTTTGAGCTTGTTAATTGAAGGCTTCTTAGTTAGTGTTTAAAATAATTTGAGCCAAGGGTTTGACAGATTTCCCCATTTGTTTTAATATCTTTATACATATTTTTATACCCGCCATCAAAAAGAATTGAGATTGTTGAATTGAGATAGTCATTCCGTTTGTAATTTCTTTAATATTTGCTCAAAAACCAAAAACGATATATATTCTGAATCCTTATGAAATTCTAAGACGATTGAGCGATGTCCGTCTGTCTGTCTGTCTGTCTGTTTAAATCACGATAACGCCTAAACAAAAGGAGCTAGCTCACTGAAACTTAGTAAAAATATTCTTCATCTTTGAGAAAATTTTGGTATTGAAATTGGGCAAAATCGGTTCACATTTGACCATAGCTCCCATATAACCTCGTCTAGGCTAATCGCATATTTCTTTACAAATGACAAATTATAGCAGCTATGCTGATAGAATTTGGTATATAGAAGTTTTACATTAGCCCTAGGCAGCGTATAAAATTTCATCAAAATCGGTTCACATTTAGCCATAGCTCCCATACAAAAAACTTACGAAAACAGCCTAAATTTCACCTAAAATACACTTAAATGCCAATAAATCTAAAAGTATAACAGATATAACCACTAAATTTTGCACAAGAAAGTCTTATATAAATATGTGCAAAATTTTGTCGCAATCGGTCACCATTTGACCTAGCTCTCATATAAAAAACTTTCGAAAACACAATAATTCAAAAAGAAAAGGGGATTTATGTCCGTCAGAAAAAATCGTGATAGCTCCTTAACTACAAGAGCTACTAGGACTAAATTAGGCACAAGAGAGTCTTATGTCAATGCCAGCCAGTGTGCTGGCTGGCAATCACAATCGGTCACCATTTGACCATAGCTCCCATATAAAAAAACTTATGGAAACACAAAAATACAAAAAGAAAAGGTTGTTTATGTCCGTCTGTCCGTCAGATAAAAGCACGATAGCACCTTAACAAAAAGAGCTAGAGGGACAAAGTTGTACAAAAGTATTTTGGATGTCTTGAAAAAGATGTATGTTGAAAATGGACAAAATCGGTTCAAATTTAGTTAGAGCTCCCATATAACCCCGCCCCGGGAAACACATTAATGCTGATAAATTGAATACAATTGTAATAGCTATGACGATTTAATTTAAAATAGGGAAGTTTTATGCAATTTTTGTTCAGTTTATCAAATTTTATAGGAATCAGTCTGAATCAGTTTGACTTTAGCTTTCATATAAAAAACACTCACGGAAACCAAAAATTTTAGCAAAGGCCAGTTAAAAGCTATTAAATTAGAAACTATGATAGCTATGGCCACTCAATTTTGCAAGAATAAGCTCTATATATATACCAGCCAGTGTGTAAAATTTTGTTACAATCGGTCAACATTTGGCTATAATTCTTATACATATAACATCCCATTTTTATATCTACAATCAAAAAGATTTGGAGGTACATTCATTCTATTAAGATTACACCTATGAAATTAGATAGGCATCAATCAATGTTCAGCCCAGAATTTATATATGATGAATGCATTAGGAACTCCTAACGAAATACATGGACCTGCCATACGCGTTTAGCCTAACTATATATTAAGCACAAAGAAAAGTATTTAACAACTTATTAATGTAAAACTATACCCGGTTATGAGACCGAATTTTGACCAAGTAAATACTTGGGAAACCACTAAAATATTTTTAAATGTTGAACTATAAAGTTACGGCATAAGCTTAGCGATTTTTTCAGTTTTGGTCCAGATTTTGAATTAGCTGCACCCTGTTTCTGAATTTAACACAACTTGATGGTGGGTATATAAGATTCGGCACAGCCGAATATAACATTCTTACTTGTTATTATTCAGTAGCTTAATATCTATAATCTTTTCCGATCATGTCATTCCTAATTGGTATTGAAATAACGAGCATTAAAACCGGAATTACTTCCAGTCCAATTATAATACAATTATTTAAAAGCTTTAAATGAAACAAAAGAATTTTCAATATAAGTAGCTAATTTCCATAGAAATTACTTAACATTCTTAATTCTTTAGGTCACACCACCACCCCAAATAGTTAACTCCCAAAAATCTTCCATGATCGATAGAATGTCATTAAATAAACGGATCACACAGAAATATGTTTACAACCTTGAAGAAATTAATAAAATATTTAATAAAAACAGATGTATTTCACATGAATAAATTCATGAATGTTAACAAATTGTTGAGCTACGATTCGCTGATACGTAAAGCTTTGCTAGTAAATTTGAACTAATAATGATGATAGATTTCCTTTAAATTTTAAGCTGATTTTGTTAACAAGGCTATAAACGATCAAAAATCGACAAAATAGTAATAAAATTAAAAAACATAGCGAATTAAGCAAATCAATAAATAAATTGTTTAAGATAATTTATTTTTGCTGATATTTGTTTATAATGAGAAGAAAAAAAAAACGACCTATAAGTTAAAACTTGTTTCGTAAAGCTAATTTTCGAGATAAAGTTTAGAAGACAAATATATCTTAATAAAAATGCAATGATATGGTCTTTTTTATATTTTTAATTTTTATTTAATTAAAATTGATTCATTAAATTGTCTAGGCTAAAAGTAACTTAAATTAAAACTTAGGAAGGGACTGTTTAATCACATAATGGCAGTAGGTACGTTTTTATGACTCAAGAAATTGAAAATCTTTAAGAAAAAATTTAACATTAACATAAGAAAAATAAAATTTACAAAATATTCAACAATTTTTTAAACAAAAAAAAGAACAACAATTAAGAAATAGAAAACAATTTTAACAACATTTTTTTTAACAACAAAATCTTAAAAATAGAATAAAAATCTTTAAAAAAATTCCAAATCAAAACCTTTTTTGCCTAAACTTTTCAGTATCTGGGTCGTTTTGTGGTCGTTGAAAATTTTGACTGATCAAAATTATAGGCCACTATGGTTTTTGTTTTATTTCCAGTTATATTTTTAAAATCCTGATAAAGTGATGATTCAGCAAAATTTTGTAGTTTTGTTGCTTGGTAGCCAAAAGGTTTTGTAGTTGTCGTTGTAGTATTGCCTTTCAGTTGCTTAAGTTGTTCATTGACTTTGGCAAAGAAGGGATGACTAAAGGGATCCTTTTTATTGTATTGAGCATTACCTAAAGAATTTGTTGTTAAAGGTTTTAATGTAGTTGTTGTTGTACTGGTTCTAGTAGTTCTTGTTGTAGTTTGTGGTCTGAGAGTAGTTGAAATTTTGTAGTTATTATTGAAGTTTTGTGAGTTTGTTTTAGGTTTGGTATTAAGATTTGTTGGCTTGACGGTGGTGGCTTTTGTAGTTCTTAAAGTTGTAGTTGTGGGCTTTCTTGTGGTTGTAGTTGTTGTCGGCTTTCTTGTGGTAGTAGTTGTAGGCTTATTTGTGGTTGTCTTACTTGTAGTTTTATCCCATTTTCTCCAATTCTCTGTAGTAGTTGAGGGTTTTTCAGTACTTGACGACTTCTCTTGATTTCTCCAATTCCATGTAGTTCTTTCGGGCTTGGCTGTTGTTGCGGTGAATGTCGAGAATTTTGTAGTTTGTAGTAAAGTAGCATTACTATTAAGTTTATTATGCTGCCAACTCCAAGTAGTTGTAGCTTGAGGGGGTTTTGTCGTAGAAAAGCTTGGATATTTCTGATTGGTTGTGGTGGCTTGTGTGGATTTTGTATTGGCTTTTGTGGTTGTAGAAATTGGAGGAGTTTTTGTGGTAGTAGAAGCTTGATATTTCAGTTTATCCCAGGTTGTTGTGGATTTTGGTGCTGGTGAACTCCAAGTAGTGGTAGATTTGGGTGGTTTTGCAGTAGAGGAAAGAGGTTTCTTTGTGGTTGTAGTTAAGGGTTTCTTTGTGGTTGTGGTTAAGGGTTTCTTAGAGGTTGTTGTGGAGGGTGTTTTAGTTGTTGTAGTTAAAGGTTTCCTTGTGGTTATAGTCAAGGGTTCCTTTGTGGTTGTAGTCAAGGGTTTCTTTGTGGTTGTAGTTAAAGGTTTCTTTGTGGTTGTAGCTAAAAGTTTTTTAGTTGTGGCAGTGTTGCTGACTAATGAGTTCTTAGTTGTGCTAGTGTTTAAGCTAAATCTCTGGGCATTGGGTTTGGCAGTTGTGGTCTTTTGAGTAGTCGTGGGTTTTCTTGTTGTAGACGCAGACTTAATTGTATTGTAGCTATTCCAGGAAGTGCTAGGCTTTCTGGTAGTTGTCGTAGTTAAAATAACAGGCTTAGCAGCAGTTGTTTTTGGCTTAGGAGTTGTGGTTGTTCTTAAAGTGGTCCAAGATGTTGTAGCTGGTCTTGAGGTTGAGGTTTGTGGTTTGACAGCAGTTGTAGCACGAGTTGTTGTCTTGGCTGTAGTGGTTGTTTGCCTAACTGTAGTTGAAGTTCTGAAGTTATTACTATCTTGATAATTTTTGTTGGTCTCGGCTTTAGAGACAAATGTAAGCGGAGAAGGTCTAGGAGAAGAAGCATGTCCGCCAAGGAAGGGATTGTTTTTGATGGAATCCACTTGCAAAGTGGAAGGTTTCGACTTGAGAGTAGTGGTAGTCCGGAAATTATTGGTATCTTGATAATTTTTGTTAGCATCAAATTTGGATACAAATGTAGTCGGAGAAGGTTTGGACGAGGAAGAAAGGCCGCTAAGGTAAGGATTATTTTTAATGGTGTCCACTTGCAGAGTGGAAGGTTTCGGTTTGACAGTAGTGGTAGTTCGGAAATTATTGGCATCTTGATAATTTTTGATAGCCTCGTTTTTAGAGACAAATGTAGTCAGAGCAGGTTTAGACGAGGAAGAAAGGCCGCTAAGGAATGGATTACTTTTATACGAATCCACTTCATTCTTTATGGCAGCAGGTTTGGATATGATATTCTTATTAGTATTTGAACTAAAGCCGCCATTTAGGAAGGGATTACTATTGTAATTAGGTTTCGAAGTTACTTCCAATTTCTGTTGGCCGGTTTGTTGATTAGAGCTAAATGAAGCTGGGCTCTTGTGTATTGGAGCGTTGCTACCAGGCTTAACATTTTGAAGGAAGGGATTATTGGCATAATTCGGCTTTTCATTGAAGGAGGTAAATTTATTATTTTGCTGATTGGCAAGATTTTGAGCAGAACTTTTATGTACTTCATTGTTACTGCCGGTCTTCACATTTTGTAGGAAGGGATTTGTGGCATAATTTGGCTTTTCATTGGAAGAAGTAAATTTAAAATCTTGTTGACTAAAGGGTTTCTGAGTAGACTGAGGTTGTTGAGGTTTTGGCGAACCACTTAGGAAAGGATTGTGACTATAGGAAGTTTTTAAAGACTCCTGATGAAAGGTATTAATCTTATTGCTTCCAACATGTGCCATATCATATTCCTCTATCTGATTGGGACTAAAGCATGAACGTATCTCCTCCATTTTACGATTATGACAATGAGGCTTATACACAGTCCAGGCATTAAATCCATCTCCCGATATCCTAGTATGTTCCTCGTGTATGATTTTGATACATCTAACATCATCGGTTATATCGGAATCCAAGAGTTTGTCACAAGGAATATTGCAAGCCTTACCGCCATATTGATCGTGAGTACACCAGTAAAGATCACTTATCTGGAAGAGACCATGATCGGCGGAGCCATCAGTATTTAAGCGTCCCACAGCTGCTGTATTGAAGGAGGATTCATGTTGGGCTATACAAACCCAAGTGGGTATTTGTTCCATGGGCATTTTATGTTTACTCAAGAGCTCTTGGGCCAGCTCACATTTTTTGTAGATTTTTCCTTTGGGGGTTTTGGTATTTGTAGGGGTGTAGGAGGGCTGTAAATAATTGGTGTTGAAGGAGGGGCTTGGAGAATTGCTTTGGTTAAGTTCCTTTTCAGTGAAACATTCTTGGATATGATTCATTTGAGTGTTGCGACAATGCGGCTGATAAACAGTCCAAGCATTGAAACCATCTCCTGAGATACGGGTGTGTTCCTCGTGTATAATTTTAATGCATCTTATATCATCGGTTATGTCAGAATCCAAGAGTTTATCACAGGGAATATTACAAGCTTTACCGCCATATTGATCGTGAGAACACCAGTAAAGATCACTTATCTGGAAGAGACCATGATCTGCCGAACCATCTGTATTGAGACGTCCCACAGCTGCTGTATTATAAGAAGATTCATGTTGAGCTATACAAACCCATTTGGGTATTTGATCCATGGGCATGCGATGCTTGTGATATAATTCCTGAGCTAACTCACACTTTTTATAAATTTTTCCTTTCGGAGAGGGTTTTGAGCTGTAAGAAGTTTGGGGAATAAGAGCGTTACTTGTGGCAGGCGAAATAGTCTTTTGAACATCCTTAAGTTCTTTTTCCGTAAAACATTCCTGGATGTGATTCATTTGGATACTGCGGCAATGTGGCTTGTACACAGTCCAAGCATTGAAACCATCTCCCGAGATGCGGGTATGTTCCTCGTGGATGATTTTAATACATCTAACATCATCGGTTATATCAGAATCCAAGAGTTTGTCACAGGGAATATTACAGGCCTTACCCCCATATTGATCGTGAGAACACCAATAAAGATCACTTATCTGGAAGAGACCATGATCTGCGGAACCATCTGTATTGAGACGACCCACAGCTGCTGTATTATAAGAAGATTCATGTTGAGCTATGCAAACCCATTTGGGTATTTGTTCCATGGGCATGCGATGCTTGTGATATAATTCCTGAGCTAATTCACACTTTTTGTAAATCTTACCCTTCGGAGAGGGTTTTGAGCTGTAAGAAGTTTGGGGAATAAGAGCGTTACTTGTGGCAGGTGAAATAGTCTTTTGAACATCTTTAAGTTCTTTTTCCGTAAAACATTCCTGGATATGATCCATTTGGATACTGCGGCAATGAGGCTTGTACACAGTCCAAGCATTGAAACCATCTCCCGAGATGCGGGTATGTTCCTCGTGTATGATTTTAATACATCTAACATCATCGGTTATATCAGAATCCAAGAGTTTGTTACAAGGAATATTACAGGCCTTACCGCCATATTGATCGTGAGAACACCAGTAAAGATCACTTATCTGAAAGAGACCATGATCTGCCGAACCATCTGTGTTGAGACGACCCACAGCTGCTGTATTAAAAGAAGATTCATGTTGAGCTATACAAACCCATTTAGGTATTTGATCCATGGGCATGCGATGTTTGTGGTACAATTCTTGAGCTAACTCACACTTTTTATAAATCTTACCCTTCGGCGAAGGTTTTGAACCTTGAGGTACCAAGGAATTGCTGTTAAAGGAAGGTTCTGTACTGGAAACCTTCTTCAGTTCTTGCTCGCTAAAGCATTGTTTCACATGATCCATGCCCGTATTGCGACAATGCGGTTGATATACAGTCCAAGCATTGAAACCATCTCCTGAAATGCGAGTATGCTCCTCATGTATTATCTTTATACATCTCACATCATCTGTAATATCAGAATCTAACAATTTATGACAGGGAACATTGCAAGCTTTACCACCATACTGATCGTGAGAGCACCAATAGAGATCACTGATCTGAAAGAGGCCATGATCAGCTGAACCATCCGTGTTAAGACGTCCCACAGCAGCTGTATTAAAAGAAGATTCATGTTGAGCTATACAGACCCATTTGGGTATTTGTTCCATGGGCATGTGATGCTTGTGGTACAATTCCTGGGCCAATTCACATTTCGTATAAATTTTACCTTTATTGCTGCTGACAGCTGCATTATAGCTAGGAGAGGGGTCATTTGTATTCACGGAAGACAAAGTCTTGTCATCAAAGCAGGATCTTATCTGCTCGAGGTTCTGATTTTGACAGTGAGGTTTGTAAACCGTCCAGGCATTGAATCCATCTCCTGACAACCTAGTATGCTCCTCATGTATTGTTTTGATACAGGCCACATCATCCCTCAGATCTTCATCCAGCAGCTTGTCACAAGCCAAATTACAAGCCTTACCTCCATAGGGGCTATGCTCACACCAATAACGATCACTTATCTGGAAGAGGCCATGATCAGCACTGCCATCTGTGTTTAAACGTCCTATGGCTGCAGTATTGAATTGGGACTCATGCTCGGCGATGCACACCCACGTAGATATATCCTGAATGGGAAATTTGTGTTTAGAAAAGAGTTCTTGTGCCAAAGAGCAACGTGTATAAATTTTACCCTTATGATTTGATGACGAAGGAGATGGTTTAAAGATGCTATTGTAGCTGGATGCAGAGTAATGCGGCGTTTTGCTGCCAGTTTGTGAAGGAACCTTTTTGAAGAAGGGATTTTGGAAGCCATATTGACTGGATGTGGTCGATGCCACTGATGTTGAGTGCCCGGAGTGGAACGAGGATTGTTGAGTATTCTTGAAGCAATGGGCTATATGATCGTAACGTTGATTCTGACAATAGGGCTTATAGACCGTCCAGGCATTAAAACCATCTCCAGAAATCGCTGTATGTTCGTTGTGTATTCTCTTAATGCAGCGCACATCATCGCTTATGTCATCATCCAAAAGCTTATTACAAGATAAACCACAAGCCTTACCACCACCACCATGACGATCATGCGAACACCAGTAAAGATCACTTATCTGAAAGATACCATGATCCGCAGAACCATCAGCATTTAAACGTCCCACAGCAGCTGTATTGAAGTGCGATTCATGCTCGGCTATACAAACCCAAGTGGGTATTTGTTGCATGGGCATTTTATGTTTCAGATAGAGTTCCTGAGCCAAATCACAGCGTCCATATACTTTACCATTTTTCTTAGCCGAAAAATCCTGTATGGAATTGCCACCAAACTGACCCTGATAGGAGTTATAAGATTTGGAGGGAGCTTTATAGGCTGTAGCTATATGTTCTTGGGGGAAACAATCTTTTATATAAGAATTTGCATTATTTTTACAAAATTGCTGATAAGCATTCCAGGCATTGTAGCCATCACCCGAAATTTTCTGATGTTCCTGGTGTATGCGTTTAACACAAGACAAATCATCGCTTAGATTGTCATCTCTCAGCTTGTGACAGGGTAGATTACAGCCGGCCCCTTGACCAGGAGGAGAACACCAGTAAACATCACTGATTTGAAAGATACCATGGGATCCCCCCGTGTTACTAAAGGCCTGAGCCGCTGTATTGAAGCCACTGGAATGTTGAGCTATACAAACCCATTTTGCCACTTCCGACAAGTCAAGGTGATGTCTTTGATGCAATGTCTTGGCCAATTCGCAACGTTCGTATACTTTCGATTCGACTAGACTAACCGAAATCGCGATAACCGTTAACAATACAAACCGCCATTGTGTCTCAGTTGACATAATTTTTTTAACTTGTTAAGTTTTTTTATTTAAATTCGTTTGTTTCGTTTTAAATTAGTTTAACACATTAACCTTTTGTTGTATTTCTATGAATTCTTAATTAATTCCTATTGATTCTTTTTATATTTTTTCACTTAACAAAATTCGTGTTTTCTTTAAAGAAACTCACACGCGTTTCTTCCGTTTTTTTTTCAAAATGATCCGCTCGTTAGTTGTGTTCACATTAACGTCTTCTCATCAACTAAATGCTTTAAGAAATTTTGCTCATCTCTTGATTGCGTTTCATTTCCGTTTTATACACACACCTTGTGCTCGCACACACTCAAGCAAAGCCTATCCAAAGCTTAAGAAAATTTCATTACTCTCACACACGCACGCACCTTCAATTAATCTCTGTTTTAGCTTTCGCCAGAACCGGCTAAACAGTTTAGAAGAGGCACACGCTATCTTTCAGTTTGGCTATATCAAATGTTGTAGTACAAGCAATAAAAAAGTGTTGGCCAGAATCTAAACAAACACCTAAGGACTGTGTCAAAATAGAGTGTTAACGCTTGTATTTTGTTGGTTTTCTCTAAAGAAACTTGTTCATCAACTACTGACCGCTAAGTAAGTCAATCATTTTAAAACTGCTAATTTATGGGCTGCCAGATGTCTGCGGTTCTCTGTTTGTTTTTATCTCATTAGTAGCGTTGACGGCTTTTAAAAAGTGTTTAAAAGTGTAAATATTTTCTTTAAGTTTTTTGAACTTTAATGTCAAGAGTTCTTAAACTCAGTAAGATTTAAATATTTGTTTGGTTTTATTCAAAAAAGTGGATGTGGATGATGAAAAAACAAATGAAGGGAAGTGGAAGCTTCTTCTTCTATTATCTTTGACTCCCAGTGAAGCAGAGGGCCTCAACCATCCTTTTATGTGGAACTCTATTGCAAGATCATTCCATGAATAGTTTGCTGCTTGCAACTCCGCATCAATTGACCTTTTCCACGTTCTAGTAGGTGCACCAACACGACAGCCGCTTCCCTGGGGATTCCTTCGAAGTGCGTGTCCTATCCACCGGCATTTCCGTTGACATACCTCTACAGAAGTAGGAATTTGGTTTGTCGCGTTTAGTAGATCATCCTTTCTTAAGCGATTCGGCCAAGTTTCCAAGTTTCGCAACCGTAGTACTAGATGGACTTGACATTCGAGTTGTATAATTAAACTTAGTTGTTGTTGATATTTGCCGAGATTTCCAAATAACTCGAATAATGTCAAATTCAGATTTTGCCTTATTAATACGGGATTTAATATCCTCGTCGGTGCCACCTTTTGTATATATCAAACTACCAAGATCATTAAAGGTACACATCCAATTACCTGCGCCATAGCCTCCAGCCATAATCTTTGTTTTGGAAATATTGATTTCCAGCCCAGCTGCCCGAGATTCAATAGTGATAGCGTTAGTGTTTTATTGAAGGTGAACTGAGCTTTGACTTAGAAGACATACGTCATCAGCTTATTTCAATTAATCGGGTGGGTGTCCATAGGATATTTTCTTCAGTCAAATCGGTCATGTGGACAATGTTCCTCAAGTAACGTACATCTGTTCGGAGCTCTTGGATGTAAAGCTAATGAAGCACTACGTAGCAAAAGGTCGACTGTTTCTTCAAAGAAATCGATCATGTGCCCAATGTTCCGCTTAAGTAACGTAGAACTGTTAATACTGAGTGGAATACCACCATTTTTTGTCGGAAGTTTTAATAAGACTACAATAAGTGTAGACTTTTAAGCACTCAAAACATCACAATTGATAACTCATCATCCGTATAATCTTGACTTGTCACTCATTGAATTTTTCTTGTTACCGAATATTTAAGGGTAACATCTTGATTACGAGATTCGAATATGAAGTTTTGAAAAATTTTTCTATAGAAAAAATTTTATATCGAAAATTTTCTATAGAAAAAACATTATATCGAAAACTTTTCTATGGAAAAAACTTTATACCGAAAATTTGTCTATAGAAAAAATTTTATATCGAAATTTTTTCTAAAAAAAAAAATTTTGTAATGAAAATTTTTCTAAAAAAATTTTTAACGAAAATTTTTCTATAGAAAAAATTTTTTAACGAAAATTTTTCTATAGAAAACATTTTTTAACGAAAATTTTTCTATAGAAAAAATTTTTTAACGAAAATTTTTCTATAGAAAAAATTTTTTAACGAAAATTTTTCTATAGAAAAAATTTTTTAACGAAAATTTTTCTATAGAAAAAATTTTTTAACGACAATTTTTCTATAGAAACAATTTTTTAACAAAAATTTTTGTATAGAAAAAATTTTTTAACGAAAATTTTTCTATAGAAAAAATTTTTTAACGAAAATTTTTCTATAGAAAAAATTTTATATCGAAAATTTTCTATTGAAAAAACATTATATCGAAAACTTTTCTATAGAAAAAACTTTATACCGAAAATTTTTCTAAAAAAAAATTTTGTAATGAAAATTTTTCTAAAAAAATTTTTAACGAAAATTTTTCTATAGAAAAAATTTTTTAACGAAAATTTTTTTATAGAAAAAATTTTTTAACGAAAATTTTTCTATAGAAAAAATTTTTTAACGAAAATTTTTCTATAGAAAAAATTTTTTTAACGAAAATTTTTCTATAGAAAAAATTTGAAATCGAAAATGTTTCTGTAGAAAAACGTTTATATCGAAAATTTTTCTATAAAAAATTTTTTTAACGAAAATTTTTCTTTAGAAAAAATTTTTTAACGAAAATTTTTCTTTAGAAAAAATTTTTTAACGAAAATTTTTCTATAGAAAAAATTTTTTAACGAAAATTTTTCTATAGAAAAAATTTTTTAACGAAAATTTTTCTATAGAAAAAAATTTTTTAACAAAAGTTTTTCTATAGAAAAAAATTTTTAACGAAAATTTTTCTATAGAAAAAAATTTTTAACGAAAATTTTTCAATAGAAAAAATTTTTTAACGAAAATTTTTCAATAGAAAAAATTTTTTAACGAAAATTTTTCAATAGAAAAAATTTTTTAACGAAAATTTTTCTATAGAAAAAATTTTATATCGAAAATTTTTCTATAGAAAAAATTTTATATCGAAAATTTTTCTATAGAAAAAATTTTATATCGAAAATTTTTCTATAGAAAAAATTTTATATCGAAAATTTTTCTATAGAAAAAATTTTATATCGAAAATTTTTCTATAGAAAAAATGTTATATCGAAAATTTTTCTATAGAAAAAATGTTATATCGAAAATTTTTCTATAGAAAAAATGTTATATCGAAAATTTTTCTATAGAAAAAATTTTATATAGAAAATTTTTCTATAGAAAAAATTTTATACCGAAAATTTTTCTATAGAAAAAAATTTATATCGAAAATTTTTCTATAGAAAAAACTTTATAATTAAAATTTTTCTATAGAAAAAATTTTATACCGAAAATATTTCTATAGAAAAAATTTTATATCGAAATTTTTTCTTTAGAAAAAATTTTATAACGAAAATTTTCTAAAAATAAAAATTTTTAACGAAAATTTTTCTACAGAAATTTTATAGAAAATATTTTATATCGAAAATTTTTCTATAGAAAAAATTTGAAATCGAAAATTTTTCTATAGAAAAAATTTTATAAAGGAAATTTTTCAATAGAAAACATTTTATATCGAAAATTTTTATATCGAAAATTTTTCTAAAGAAAAAATTTTATATCGAAAATTTTCTATAGAAAAAACATTATATCGAAAACTTTTCTATAGAAATGACATTATATCGAAAACTTTTCTATAGAAAAAACTTTATACCAAAAATTTTTCTACAGAAAAAAATTTATATCGAAAATTTTTCTATAGAAAAAAATGTATACCGAAAATTTTTCTATAGAAAAAATTTTATACCGAAAATTTTTCTATAGAAAAAATTTTATATCGAAATTTTTTCTTTAGAAAAAATTTTATAACGAAAATTTTCTAAAAAAAAATTTATAACGAAAATTTTCTAAAAAAAAAAAATTTTAACGAAAATTTTTCTATAGAAATTTTATAGAAAATATTTTATATCGAAAATTTTTCTATAGAAAAAATTTGAAATCGAAAATTTTTCTATAGAAAAAATTTTATAAAGAAAATTTTTCTATAGAAAACATTTTATATCGAAAATTTTTATATCGAAAATTTTTCTATAGAAACAATTTTTTAACGAAAATTTTTCTATAGAAATTTTATAGGAAAAATTTTATATCGAAAATTTTTCTATAGAAAAAATTTGAAATCTAAAATTTTTCTACAGAAAAAAATTTAAATTGAAAATTGTTCTATAAAAAAATTTCATATCGAAAATTATTCTATAGAAAACAGTTTTATATCGAAAATATTTCTATAGAAAACAATTTTATATCGAAAATTTTTCTATAGAAAAAATTTTTTATCGAAAATTTTTCTATAGAAAAAATTTTATATCGAAAATTTTTCTATAGAAAAAATTTTATATTGAAAATTTTTCTATAGAAAAAATTTTATATAGAAAATGTTTCTATAGAAAAAAATTTATATCAAAAATTTTTCTATAGAAAAAATTTTATGTCGAAAATTTTTCTATAGAAAAAAGTTTATATCAAAAATTTTTCTATAGAAAAAATTTTACATCGAAAATTTTTCTATAGAAAAAATTTTATATCGAAAATTTTTTTATAGAAAAAATTTTATATCGAAAATTTTTCTATAGCAAAAATATTATATAGAAAATTTTTCTATAGAAAAAAAAATTTAGAAATTTTTTTTTATCGAAAATTTTTAGTAAAATATCGAAAATTTTTCTATAGAAAAATTTTTATATCGAAAATTTTTCTATAGAAAATTTTTCTATAGAAAATTTTTCTATAGAAAAAGTTTTATTTTTGCTTTCAAGATATGACAAGTCTCTGACCTATCACAAAATGATGATTTCCTAAATTTATCTAAATTAATCTTTTAAAATATTAGATTTAAATACCTATTGACAAACAAGCGTATGACATTATATGACTGAAATAAAGGATGACGTATTATTAGTCTGGCATCTTTTTTTAACAATCAGCTGTTTACTCATCGGCTTCGAAAGTTTAGTCCTCTCTTTTAAGCTAAAGCCATAGCAAGCAATATAATCACATATGTGTCTCCGCACAGTGGAATAAAATGAACAAAAATGGAATAATAGTTTAGTTTTCTAAATGACACAATGGACTCATATTGTCGTGCGGGAGTTTATGTGCTCCATACGCCAAAAATGCATTTTGAGAAAATCGATCATGAAGTTTTAACTTAATTTGTCTAAAAAACTTTAGGATAGAATTTGAGATTTTTACACCATATATTTGGCGTATGGAACAAAATAGTACAAACAAATCAGTTTTGAACAAAACAATACATACACTACTTATCTCAGAAACTAGACGAGATAGCCGAAAACGGATTGCAGATTTGAAAAAATTAGGGTCGAAAACCTAAAGTGGCATCATTAACTCAAAATATGTAAAATGTGTGTGACGATATGTGATTAGTGACTATTTATAAAATCTTCTACAGTTTTATTTTTCCCATTTCGAATTTTTAAAAATTTTTGCAATTTTATTGTTCTCAACCCACTGTGTTTTGCATAATTAATGATTAATCTTAAAATTTTTCTTTATTCAAATGTCCACTCGTTTGTGTAGTTGCTTGTATTTAGTCGTCATCTAATAAGTTTATTTGATTATTAATGGATTTTTAAACGTCATTTCTACTATAATTGCGAATTGAATGAAGCCCATGGCTAAAAAATTTTATATTTCTATTTATTTATTTATTTAGTTTTTTGCACTTCTACTGATAAGTTTGCAAATAATCGTATTTAAGCATTTGTTTGTTTTCTTTCAAAGAATTTACTACTATTTTTAAGTTTAAATATTTTAGGCGCAAAAATAAACAACACGAATTTGTTTATATCGATTAGTTCAATGGCATGTTGGACATTGGCTATTTGTAAGCACTGGAATAGGGTACTTTAAGTTGGGGGAAACACTGAATAAAATTAACAAATTAAAGATGCAAATCTAGAAGAGACTGAAACCGGTCATTTGTGCATTCTCAAAATTCTTAAGAACATACGAAATCATTTGCCGTATGACGTCTTTAGACCCATATTATGATCATTTAAAAAACTGAGTGCGATCAACTTTAACTTTTTCTATTGTTTTGAAAAACATTATTACGCTTCAAAAAAATAAGTAAATATTTATTTTAAACGGAATTAAGGTATTAATTAATATGAAATATATATTTATAATGAATCTGGTCCACTAATTAACACAATATTTGAGTAGCCACTACACAACAGGTTCAAATTTAAGTCTATGTAACGCAAATATTTCAATAATTTGACTAATTTATTGACAACAAAACCTGATTTTTTTTATACAGAAGTTATAGGTGACTTGACTTTTCTATAGAAAAGTTATCGATAACTTTAATTTTCTGTAAAAATGTTATCGATAACATTAATTTTCTAAGGAAAAGTTATCGCTAACTTGATTTTTATATAGAAAAGCTATCGATAACTTGACTTTTCTATAGTAAAGTTATCAATAACTTCACTTTTCTATAGAAAAGTTATCGATAACTTGACTTTTCTATGTAAAAAAGTTATCGATATCTTGACTTTTCTATAGAAAAGTTATTAAGAACTTGACTCTTCTATAGAAAAGTAATCCATAACTTGACTTTTCTATGGAAAAGTTATCCGTAACTTGACTTTTCTATATAAAAGTTATCGAAATTTTTCAAAATAAGAAAATTTTTGAAAAATTTACTATAAAATAAGAAATTTTTGAAAAATTTCCAATAAAAATAAAAAATTTTTGAAAAATTTCCTATAAAAATAAGAAAATTTTGAAAAATTTCCTATAAAAATAAGAAACTTTTGAAAAATTTCCTATAAAAATAGGAAATTTTTGAAAAATTTCCTACAAAAGTAAGAAATTTTTGAAAAATTGCCTATAAAAGTAAGAAGTTTTTAAAAAATTTTCTAAAACTATAAGAAATTTTTGAAAAACTTCCTATAAAAGTAAGAAACTTTTAAAAAATTTCCTAAAACAATAAGAAATTTTTGAAAAATTTCCTATAAAAATAGGAAATTTTTCAAAAATTCTCTATAAAAATAGGAAATTTTTGAAAAATTTCCTAAAAAAAAAGAACTTTTTGAAAAATTTTCTAAAAAAAAGTAATTTTTGAAAAATTTTCCAAAACCAAAAGATATTTTTGAAAATTTTCTATTAAAATAAGATCTTTTATGAAAAATTTGAAAATTTTCTACAAAATAATAATTTTTTTTTAAATTTCCTAAAAAAAGAGAAATTTTTGAAAATTTTTCTATAAAAATAACAAATTTTTTAAAAAGTTCCTAAAAAAAAGAAATTTTTGAAAAGTTTTCTGAAAATAAGAAATTTATGAAAAATTTCTTAAAAATTAAGAAATTTTTTTTAAATTTCCAATAAAAATAGGAAATTTTTGAAAATTTCCAATAAAAATAAGAATTTTTGAAAAATTTCGTTGAAAAAAAAAAATTTGAAAAATTTCCTATAAAAATAAGAAATATTTTAAAAATTTCCTATAAAAATAAGAAATTTTTGAAAAACTTCCCATAAAAATAGGAATTTTTTTTGAAAAACTTCATATAAAAATAGGAAATTTTTGAAAAATTTCCTATAAAAATAAGGAATTTTTAAAAAATTTTCTATAAAAATAAGAAATTTTTAAAAACTTTCCTATAAAAACAAGAAATTTTTGAAAAATTTCCTATAAAAATAAGAAATTTTTGAAAAATTTCCTATAAAAATAAGAAATTTTTTAAAAATTTCCTATAAAAATAAGAAATTTTTGAAAAATTTCCTATAAAAATAAGTAATTTTTTAAAAATTTCCTATAAAAATAAGAAATTTTTGAAAAATTTCCTATAAAAATAAGAAATTTTTGAAAAATTTCCTATAAAAATAAGAAATTTTTGAAAAATTTCCTATAAAAATAAGAAATTTTTGAAAAATTTCCTATAAAAATAAGAAATTTTTGAAAAATTTCCTATAAAGATATGAAATTTTTGAAAAATTTCCTATAAAAATATGAAATTTTAGAAAAATTTCCTATAAAAATATTAAATTTTTGAAAAATTACCTATAAAAATATGAAATTTTTGAAGAATTTCCTACGAAAATATGAAATTTTAGAAGAATTTCCTATACAAATATGAAATTTTTGAAAAATTTCCTATAAAAATATGAAATTTTTGAAAAATTACCAATAAAAATATGAAATTTTTGAAAAATTTCCTATGAAAACAGGAAATTTTTGAAAAATTTCCTATAAAAATATGAAATTTTTTAAAAGTTTCCTGTACAAATATGAAATTTTTTAAAAATTGCCTATAAAAATATGAAATTTTTGAAAAATTGCTTATAAAAGTATGAAATTTTTGAAAAATTTCCTATAAAAATATGAAATTTGTGAAAAATTTCCTATAAAAATATGAAATTTGTGAAAAATTTGCTATAAAAATATGAAATTTTTGAAAAATTTCCTATAAAAATAAGAAATTTTTGAAAAATTTCCTATAAAAATAAGAAATTTTTGAAAAATTTCCTATAAAAATAAGAAATTTTTGAAAAATTTCCTATAAAAATAAGAAATTTTTGAAAAATTTCCTATAAAAATAAGAAATTTTTGAAAAATTTCCTATAAAAATAAGAAATTTTTGAAAATTTTCCTATAAAAATAAGAAATTTTTGAAGAATTTCTTATAAAAATAAGAAAATTTTGAAAAATTTCCTATAAAAATTAAAAAATTTTTAAAAATTTCCTATAAAAATATGAAATTTTTGAAAAATTTCCTATAAAAATATGAAATTTTTGAAAAATTTCCTATAAAAATATGAAATTTTTGAAAAATTTCCTATAAAAATATGAAATTTTTGAAGAATTTCCTACGAAAATATGAAATTTTAGAAGAATTTCCTATACAAATATGAAATTTTTGAAAAATTTCCTATAAAAATATGAAATTTTTGAAAAATTACCAATAAAAATATGAAATTTTTGAAAAATTTCCTATGAAAACAGGAAATTTTTGAAAAATTTCCTATAAAAATATGAAATTTTTTAAAAGTTTCCTGTACAAATATGAAATTTTTTAAAAATTGCCTATAAAAATATGAAATTTTTGAAAAATTGCTTATAAAAGTATGAAATTTTTGAAAAATTTCCTATAAAAGTATGAAATTTTTGAAAAATTTCCTATAAAAATATGAAATTTGTGAAAAATTTCCTATAAAAATATGAAATTTGTGAAAAATTTGCTATAAAAATATGAAATTTTTGAAAAATTTCCTATAAAAATAAGAAATTTTTGAAAAATTTCCTATAAAAATAAGAAATTTTTGAAAAATTTCCTATAAAAATAAGAAATTTTTGAAAAATTTCCTATAAAAATAAGAAATTTTTGAAAAATTTCCTATAAAAATAAGAAATTTTTGAAAAATTTCCTATAAAAATAAGAAATTTTTGAAAATTTTCCTATAAAAATAAGAAATTTTTGAAGAATTTCTTATAAAAATAAGAAAATTTTGAAAAATTTCCTATAAAAATTAAAAAATTTTTAAAAATTTCCTATAAAAATATGAAATTTTTGAAAAATTTCCTATAAAAATATGAAATTTTTGAAAAATTTCCTATAAAAATATGAAATTTTTGAAAAATTTCCTATAAAAATATGAAATTTTTGAAAAATTTCCTATAAAAATATGAAATTTTTGAAAAATTTCCTATAAAAATATGAAATTTTTGAAAAATTTCCTATAAAAATATGAAATTTTTGAAAAATTTCCTATAAAAATATGAAATTTAAAAAAAAAATTTTCTTATAAAAATATTAAATTTTTGAAAAATTTCCTTAAAGATATGAAATTTTTTGTAAAATTTCTTATAAAAATATGAAATTTTTGAAAAATTTCCTATAAAAATAGAAAATTTTTGAAAAAATTCCTATCAAAATAAGAAATGTTGGAAAAATTACCTATAAAATTAAGAAATTTTTTTTTTTAATTTTCTATAAAAATAGGAAATTTTTGAAAAATTTTCTATAAAAACAAGAAATTTTTAAAAAGCTTCCTATAAAAATATAAAGTTTTTGATAAATTTCCTATAAAAATTTTTATTTTTATAGATAATTTTTTAAAAATTTCGTATTTTTATAGAAAATTTTCCAAAATTTTCTTAATTTTATAGGAAATTTTTTTTTAAATTTCTTTTATAGGAAATTTTTCAAAAATCTCTTATTTTTATAGGAAATTTTTCAAAAATATCCTATTTTTATAGAAAGTTTCTTAAGAATTTTTCTATTTTTTTAAGAATTTTTATTTTTAATTTTCTATAAAAATAGGAAATTTTTGAAAAATTTTCTATAAAAACAAGAAATTTTTAAAAAGCTTCCTATAAAAATATAAAGTTTTTGATAAATTTCCTATAAAAATTTTTATTTTTATAGATAATTTTTTAAAAATTTCGTATTTTTATAGAAAATTTTCCAAAATTTTCTTAATTTTATAGGAAATTTTTTTTTAAATTTCTTTTATAGGAAATTTTTCAAAAATGTCTTATTTTTAAAGGAAATTTTTCAAAAATTTCCTATTTTTATATGAAATTTTTAAAAATTTTCTATTTTTATAGGTAATTTTTAAAAAATTTGTTTTTTTGATAAGAAATTTTTTATTTTTTAAAAAATTTTTTATTTGCCGAGTATAGGGTATTTTTGAATTTGTATTGATTTCGGTTTGCTTGACGTATCTTTATTTGATTAAAACGACATATTTTTATACTCGATTCTAAAACAAACAATTTCGATCTCATGCCAAAGTAAACAAAACTTTAAATTAAATATTTAATAGTTGGTTTCGTTTAACTTGAGACTTCTTAAAGAATTAAAGAAGAATCGCTTAAAGGCATAACTCAAAACCTAATGATGATCATGATGATTCTGTCCTAAAGTCTTAGAGGAAATATTTAAAAAGTTATAAATAACCGATAAGTTTTTTTATAATGTCTGACGTTAACGATAACTGAGACTTGTTGGCTGCTAATAATTTAAAAACTTAAATGTGCTATGATAATGAAATGGGATTTTAAATAAAATACATATAAATTTTACATAATTATAGTTTTTTAAGAATATTTTGAAATTGATCTTTAAAAAAAAAAACAGGGATGATGCGCATAAGTCTCCTGTCATTTGTTAAAAAGTTGCCAGACAAACAGGTTTTTTGATGACGCGAACGATCAAGTGTCATGACAATTCGTTATGTTTAAATAAATTTTGAAATTTTAAAAACTAGTAGTAAAATGGGATTTTAATATAAATATTGTTTATGGATAAATGTCAGTTTGAAGTTTATAGGCGTTCTTTAATCAAATTGAAATAAATGGTTTCTATTAAAGGCGTTTTTTGTGTGATTTTTTTGAGAAATAAATTAGCAGTTTTTGAAATTTGCTTAATTAGAACATAAATTATGAAAGGTTGTAATGAATACTCAAATGCTAAAATTATGCAAATTACTATGTTTCCTTTAAAGTATAAAACATAAGTAAATTACTAGAATTGAAATCTAAAATCGTTGAAATGTCAAAAGAATTTAATTAATACAAAAAGATGGCAATAAAATTCAAATTTTATTCATTTAAAATCACCAGAAATCATTCAATAAACAAAAAATACTCATACTTCAGTTCCCAAGAATAATTCAAAATTTCTTATATTTACACACATAAATCAGGTTCTGTCCGATTCTTAAGAATCCTCTTACCATATTAATTATTCTAGACAAAAACCAATAAAAACTAATTATGCAAATAATGTTAAAGAAAACAATTTCATATCTTCTAGTGTTTGCTAAGATGAGTAACCACAAATGTTGCTACCCATTTGCGGTTACTCATCCTCATTTCATATGTAAGAACTTTCAAAATTAAAAAAAAAAAAAAAAAAATATTCTTCCAAAAACAAATAAATATTTATTTAAAGCTAAAATTAAAGAATATTTTAGTGTCTTTAAAAAAAAAGATAGTTAATCATAGCCATCACATTAGCAAAGCCCAGTTTACACTTGGAGACAAAATATCGTTTTTGCATATTTGATAAATTGCCACACGCTTTTCCCATTAAAAGACTTTTAACGATCGATCATTAAGTGTTTTATGCTAATTTCTTTAATTATATATAGATGATATGTATCAGTTATTAGATTTTTTATTTAGGTTAAAATTTAATATATTTTAATTTATTCCTTTACTTTCCAAATCCCTTTCACTTTGACCTCTTGTAAAGGAAAGACACGCGCAAGCGGCAACTTTTCAATAAAATTTAAGTCATTCATAAATTTATTTTAATAAGATCAACATTCGAGGGAAGTGTCTGGACAGAATTTAAAAAAAATCGTAACATGCCAACTAGGGTATTCAAGTATTCGGGATTTTAGTTTATTCGATTAATCGTGCGAATAATTATTCGGTGTTGAAACTTGATCGATTAATAATCGAATAATGACAAATTATTCGATTAGCCGATTGTAAAATATCAAAAAATTTTGGGATGCAGTTGTTGCCTGGGTTTCCTGCTAACAGCTAATAACTGTATTCAATTCCTACTTGCAGCTCGTAGTGGTACATTCTGGAAACCTGAGCAACCTAGTTGAAGATGCGGTAAACAACCCGAGTGGGATTCTAGGTCAGGGCTAACGTGAGAGGGAGTTATCTTGGAGCCATTCCGACGTATTTGGTCTAAGGGTCTAAGATAATTGTACTTGCTAAAGTACGAAACTGTCTCGGATCGAGCGGCTCGCTTTATAAACGTGTCTCTTGTCTTTGGACTTATCATCCATGGACTTAGTAGTAACGATGTTTTAAGCATGGAAAGAAACAACTACTCCAAGGGGTAATCATGCGAGATGCTTGGAGGTGCCTAATCTATGCAAGAACAGCTGATTCATGCAATTATGTCCGAGGAAATCGGACTATAAAACCTAATAAAGGCATAAAAGAAAGTTTAAAGTTTGCGACATGGAACGTACGCACACCATACGAAACGGGGAAATTAGAATAACTAAGACTAGGCCCTATGCTCCACTGGGAGTCAAGGATAACAGAAAAAAAAGAAGACGAGAAATGTTACGTTATAAAATTGATTTGTTAGCGGTGCAAGAAGCAAGATGGACAGGGCAAGGGGAGACACAGAATGAAAATACTGTGTTTCTTTATTTCGGCCGCCCGGAAGGCGATGAGCATAGTAGAGGTGTGGGATTCCTAATATCGAAAAAATAGCTAAGTCCATAATAGCATGGTATCCTATCAGTGAGAAGCTCATGGCAATAAAAATCAAAACTAAAGCTTGCAATTTGATAATTATCGATGTCTACGCTCCGACTGAAATTCAATCTGAAAAGATAAGGTTGAATTTTATGATGTACTTAGCAGTTGGATGAACAGCAATGTACATAACTGTGATATTACTATGATACTTGGCGACTTTAACGCCATGATAGGTTCAAACAATACCGGTTTGAAACGTTATATTGGTAAACACGGTGTCGGATTAAGAAACGATAATGTAGAAAGACTGATCGAGCTAAGTTGCGAAAAGAATCTTGTTGTGGGTGGCACTATTTTCCCTCATAAATTACAGCATAAAGTAACCTGGATTTCGCGGAATGGCATGACTAAGAATCAAATCTACCATATTTTAATAAACTCCAAGTGGCGATCATCTTTACTTGATGTACGCTCGAGGCGCGGAGCGGATATGAATAGCGACCATCATTTAGTAATGTGTAAAATTTGACTGAAGGTCGGAAAATAGATGTAGGGAAACTGGAACCCGAAAGTCATCGGAATGCCTTTATTACTTCCATAAGGAATCGGCTTCCACATGTAATAAACAACAACGGTGCCAGTATTAATGGAATTACCAGGTGTGTCACACTAACATACAATGAAGTTGGTCAACAAACCCTCTGATTTAAAGCCAACAAAAAGAAAATTTGGATAACATAGGCAACATGGGACTTGGAAGAACAACGAAGATCCATAAAAAATACAATGCTAAATGAAAACGGAGATGATGGAGCCCTCAGTGCAACATATCGTGATCTATCCAATAAAATAAAGAAGTCTGCCAGAAGGAAGAAGAGAATGTGGATAGACGAGCAAACGAGTCAAGCTGAATCAGCTGCGAGCAAAGGCGGTATGAAGACCTTGTATAACATATCAAGGGCGTTGTGTGGCAAACCTACTTACACTAACAGTCCCATCTTGAGTAGTAGTGGCACACTCCTTTCAACTCCGGATAAACAACTGATACGCTGGATGAAACACTTCAAGTCAACACTTAACAACCCTATTGGATTAACACCACTGGCTAAAGTGCATAATGAAACCAACCATGACAGTATATTTAGTGGAGTTTCTGACAGTCCGAGAACAATACAAGAAGCGAAAAACGCTATTAAAATTCTTAAACGCAACAAGTCCCCGGGATATGACATCCAATGGACACCCTTTAAACAACTTGAGGACTTGGAATATGCCGATGACGTATGTCTTCTAAGCCAAAGATTTGGCCACCTTCAAGAGAATATTAACACTATCACTGCTGAATCTCGTATAGCTAGTCTGGAAATTAATATTTCAAAGGCAAAGATTATGCCCGGAGGCTATGGCGCAAAACCGTTGACACACATCAATGTAGATAAAGAGTTTATTGGAGGGGTAGATACCTTTAATTACCTAGGAAGTTTAGTAACTACAAAAGGTGGCGCAGACGAGGATATTAAATCCCGTAATTATAAGGCAAAATCTGCATTCGTCATTCTTCGAGCTATTTGGAAATCTCGGCAAATATCAACAACAACTAAGTTACGAATATATAACTCGAATGTCAAGTTCATCCTGTATTACGGCTACGAAACATGGAAACGCACAAATGCCATCGATAAACGACGGCAAACCTTTACAAACAAATGCCTAAGCCAAATCCTTAAGACAGGTATATCAACGGAAATGGCGGTGGATAGGCCAAATACAAACATTGCTCGACTGGCGCTTCGTTGGAATCCTCGTATTGGTGCACCTGCTAGAACGTGAAGAAAGTCAATTGATGCGGAGTTGCAAGCAGCAAACTATTCATGGAATGATGTATTTATGCCTAACATCACGCAATAAAGTCAGATATAAAAGGATGGTTAAGGCGCTATGCTCCACTGGAAGTCAAGGATAACAGAAGATTAAGTATGTCCCTAAAAATTTGAAGTCATTTTACAGAAAGTCGCAACCCCAAGTTTCTTACATTTCACCCCAATAATCCAAATACAAAGTTTTATTCAGATCGGATATCGGGAAAAAGTGCCGACTTGACGTCTAAGTTTGGACATGCCAGGGGTTCCTTAAATTCTTTCTTTAAAGAAAATTTTCACTCAGAATACATTTTAAAAAATGTATTTAACAGCATGGAACTGAGTACTAAATGGGCTTTCCAACGAGATATGTTACTTTAAAATCGGTTAAAACTTTCCTAATTGCTAAGGGGTTTCCAAAATAATTTAAACTTTTATAAAATATTTTTTACTTTTTAAGACCTCAAAATATTTAAATATACATTTTTGTTACAATGGCCTAAAGTTAAGACGCTTTTGCATAGGACGAAAAAGGACGTTTTCAAAACTTCTTTTTTGTTTTTTTCAATAGTTTCCCAGCAAAACTTTGGTAATGGCATGTACTCTGGTAACTGGTTACCTTGTAATGACTACAACATACCCTCCGAATACTTATTTGTAGTTAAAATGGTATACTGAACTGAATGGCCCTGGTTCAAATCCCACAGACCAAATTTTTTTTTTTCATTAAAAAAGTTTAAATGAGTTTTAAAAACTTAAATACATACTATGAAAACGATAAAATTCTAATTAAAACGGCCCTCCTTATGTTAGAAGAGGGCGTCCGAAACTTTGATGAAAAGACGATGTAAAGGAAAGTCTTTCAAAGCTTGTTCTACGAAATTAGAGAAGGGCATGGAATTCTAAAATATGCTTGGCCTTTGACCCTTACAGGTTTTAAATATAGGCCATATATCACAAGAGGTTAAAGAGTGGCCCTTAAGAAAAGAACTAATACCCGGAAATCAGAATCTCGGGTTCTTAAGTGATGAACAAGGAGAAAGATTTTACCAGGAAACACGGACAATGACACATGAAACGTGCAAATGATGACAGATTATTGCTGGAGCTAAAATCGAGAATAATAAAAGGCGACTCATGACAGATCGTTAAAAGGGACCTTTTTGGCAACCTTCCTATCAAAGGTATTGTCCTCATATAAAAAACGAATTGAAAACCCCTGGGAAGTTGTCCTAGAACATGTACGATTTTAAGAGTAATTAGGCAACCTCGCCCTAAAAGTTAACAGAAGTAATTATAATATCGTTCATATTAATTCGGCGAAGTATATTCTATGGGTTGTACCTTAAACAACTAACTCATAATACCATCATAGGTGGGAATATGATGGACTATTTGGTGGGAAAATTGGACTATTTTTGACCTAATTATAAATTGTCAAGTTTTCAAACTTATTCTACACCATTATAGGCAGGAGTAGGCAGCCGATAAATTTTTTTAAATATTTGTTAATATCACGATCATTAATAAGACTCGTGAAAATGAGTATTAAATCCATTGCTTGGTGTCGCATTGTTAAAGAAAAGACAAAAACAAAATAGGCAAGAAACAAATAAAAATCCAATTTATAGCAACAAAATACATACATGGTTCGAGAGAACAATGAAATATAATCTCGAACATTATTGCCACGACACTATTATTTTTGTAAATATTGGGAATAATTTTGTAAATAGTGGGAATATTTATTTAAACAGAAATAAATTCTAATATTAAACAATTTTAGATTTTTACATTTTTTTAGACATTTTCGATCCAAAAAATTTTCCATAGAAAATTTTTTGATAAAAAATTTTCGATAGAAAAATTTTTGATAAAAAATTTTCCATAGAAAATAGTTATAATAGTTTCATAAAAAGTTTTTTTATAGAAAAATTTTTGATAAAAAATTTTCTATAGAAAAATTTTTGATAAAAAAATTTTTTATAGTAAAATTTTTGATTAAAAAATTTTCTATAGTAAAATTTTTGATTAAAAGATTTTCTATAGAAAAATTTTGGATAAATAAATTTTCTATAGAAACATTTTTCATAAAAAAATTTTGTATAAAAAAATTTTTGATAAAAAATTTTCTATAGAAAAATTTTTGATAAAAAGATTTTGTATAAAAAAATTTTTGATAAAAAGATTTTGTATAAAAAAATTTTCTATAGAAGAATTTTTAATAAACAAATTTTTTTATAGAAAAATTTTATCAAAAATTTTTTATAGAAAAATTTTTGATAAAAAAATTTTTTATAGAAAAATTTTTGATAAAAAATTTTTTATAGAAAAATTTTTGATAAAAAATTTTTTATAGAAACTTTTTCTATAGAAAAAAAATCAAATCAAATTTTTTATAGAACATTTTTTTATCAAAAATTTTTCTATAGAAAATTTTTTGAAAGAAATGATTTTAGTTGAACCAGAAAATTTCATAAAAAAAATTTTGATGAAAAAATGTCTATAGAAACTTTTTAAGAAAAAAATGTTCTTTAGAAAAATTTTTGATAAAAAAATTTTCTATAGAAAAATTTGTGTTAAAAAATTTTCTGGTTCAACTAAAATTAATTTCTTTCAAAACATTTGCTATAGAAAAATTTTTGATAAAAAATTTTTCTATAGAAAAATGTTTGATAAAAAAATTTTGTATAGAAAATAGTTATAATAGTTTCATACAAATTTTTTTATAGAAAAATTTTTGATAAAAAATTTTCTATAGAAAAATTGTCTATAGAAAAATTTTTCATAAAAAAATTTTGTATAAAAAAATTTTTGATAAAAAATTTTCTATAGAAAAATTTTTGATAAAAAGATTTTGTATAAAAAAATTTTCTATAGAAACATTTTTAATAAACAAATTTTTTTATAGAAAAATTTTTGATAAAAAAAATTTTTATAGAAAAATTTTTGATAAAAAATTTTCTATAGATACTTTTTCAATAGAAAAAAAAAATCAAATCGAATTTTCTATAGAACATTTTTTTATCAAAAATTTTTCTATAGAAAATTTTTTGAAAGAAATAATTTTAGTTGAACCAGAAAATTTCATAAAAAAAATTTTGATGAAAAAATTTCTATAGAAACTTTTTGAGAAAAAAATGTTCTTTAGAAAAATTTTTGATAAAAAAATTTTCTATAGAAAAATTTGTGTTAAAAAATTTTCTGGTTCAACTGAAATTAATTTCTTTCAAAACATTTGCTATAGAAAAATGTTTAATAAAAAAATTTTGTATAGAAAAATTTTTCATAAAAAAATTTTCTATAGAAAAATGTTTCATAAAAAAATTTTCTATAGAAAAATTTTTCATAAAAGAATTGTTTATAGAAAAATTTTTGATAAAAAAATTTTCTATAGAAAAAATTGTGATAAAAACAATTTCTATAGAAAATTGTTTGATAAAAGTATTTAAAACTTTTTGATAAAAGTATTTAAAATGTTAAAAATGTTAAAAGTATAAAAAACGGCGACTATGCCGACTATTTTTTTGTTATGTTCTCTTTGCGCCGACCCGTATCATAGGTGATAAGGTATGAAAAATTCTCGAATTCAAACTGGATCTAATCGAACTTTTTTGTTACACAGTGTATTCAGTGCTTAAATTTTAAAGGTGAACTTAGTTACTATGTTAATTTATGAAAGAAGATGCTCTTCAGAACATACAACTGACTGGCAGGTAAAGATTAGTTGAATAAAAAAATATACTAATGAGTAGATACATAGACGGTCAAATTTTGATACGTTGACAGCAGCCGAATAAAAAGATGTATCTCTATTTGTTTAACTAATCGCATTACACGCATCAGAGTTTATTTCAACTTAAGTCTAAAACTTAAGTCTAAATATATGCAAATTAGATATGAAATAGAGATGATTGTAAGTAGAAAGGAAATGCGTATAAAATCAAAGTGTCTAATGAATGGGTAATCGTGTAGCTTGAGAAAAGTTTTGCGATTTTTTTTTCTAGTAATTTGTTTATGTCAGTTTTTAATTGAAAAGGTTAACTGACATGACATCACTTCCCATTTCACGCACTATAAATCATTCAATCATTCATTCATGCACTCACTTCACTTACCCAGACAGGTTGTCAGATCCAAGGCACCAGCATAGAGGCAACCATTTTTACGCTTAATTACATTCGTCAGTTTATCCACACAAAAGCATTCGTTATCATGTTCGGGACCAATGTCATTAACGAAATTTTCACCAATCGAATAGCGATAGCCGGGTATACCCTTGTAGGAGATTTCTTTTTGATAGAACAGTTGGACCGATCTGCAGATATCGGCACTAAATATATACATAGAATCACCCTTCTGTCGGAAGGGTGGATACATAGAGGCATCGGTGCCATTAATTTGATTGCACTTGGAAGTGCCATTGTTGTCGCTGGAATTAAGCCACACCTGTAGATTATGATTGTCATCGAGTTTTTGGATTTCCAAAACTCTCATAGCATCACCTTTGCCGGTATGGACCTCATAGACCTCGTTACCGGTGCCGTTTTTCTGTGATTAGAAATATAAGTTAAAAATAATTTTATTATAAAACTCCTGACTTACATGATTGAAAAATGAAAAAGCCAAACTACCATCCTTAAGTTCTCTTATAGTCTTCGATCCTCCTTCCTTAATTTGATTGCATATGGCCTTGGCTAGACCCTGGGGATTTATGCAGAATCTAACGCCATCGAAGAGATACTCCTTGACTGTGGTCTTGACAAACATAGTTCGGGGATCATTGAATATGGCCTTTATATTGGCATTCAAATGGACCAGCAATAAGGCCAAGCTGGGATCATTTTCCCCGATTTGTAAAACTGACTAAAATATTCGGTACAGATTTTTGCATAAAAAAAGTAAGTAAAGAAAAAAATGTAAATTAATTGTTATGATCTTATGAAATGTGTGATAAATTAACAAAATTAATTAATAAATTAAGCGTTAATTTACAAGCATTCATAAAAAGCGTTTGTTTTGATCTCAAATGTTGTTTTTTCAATACCGTGTCAATTTAAAAGATAATGTTTTAGTTTTCAATATTATCTACCAATTACACTGTTCTGCAGCCAAATCCTCCTTTTAATAAAACTATGTGGACTACATGGATTTTGATGCGCTAAACTCAGATCCGTTGTCGGTTTTTTTCCATCAGATCTGGATTTTTTTTATGGGCGTGGCAAATTTTTCCCCTTAAATTAGTCAGGTACGGAGACCTATTTCGTCCTAACTCGAGAACGACTCATCATTCAAAATAAAAACACTTAAAGATACATAACAAAATTGCATTTATTTTAGTCTAATTTAATTTTTCTGTATCTCTTATCGTTTTGGAGTTATTTAGAAATTAATGGAGAAAATTTTTTTTTTTCTTGCAAAATTCGTAATTTTTTCAGGTTAAAAATGTAATTAAAAAAAAGATAAAGTAAAATTTTAAACATTTTTCTAAAAGCTACATATCTTAAGAATAAAATAAGCTATAAACCATAAAAATCGATTACCAATTTACCAATTTTTATAAAAAATACCGTTGTATTTTAGCTTCATTACCTAATGAAATCTTATAGTCATATGTAAGGTTGGTTGCATTGCAATATTGGGTATCTGCGGTAAATTAGTAATAAAATTCACATATTTAAACCGATTTTTATGGTTTATAGCTTTTTTTATTTTTAAGATATGTAGCTCTTAGAAAAATGTTTAAAATGTTAAAATTTTACTTTATCTTTTTTTAATTACATTTTTAACCTGAAAAAAATTACGAATTTCGCACGAAAAAAAAATTTTTCTGCATTAATTTCTAAATAACTCCAAAACGATAAGAGATACAGAAAAATTATATTAGACTAAAATAAATGCAATTTTGTTATGCATCTCCAAGTGTCTTAATTTTGAAAATCAGATGAGTCGCTCTCGAGTTAGGACGAAATAGGTCTCCGTACCTGACTAATTTAAGGGGAAAAATTTACCACGCCCATAAAAAAATCCAGATCTGATGGAAAAAAACCGACAACGGATCTGAGTTTAGCGCATCAAGATCCACATAGTCAGCATAGTTTTATTAAAATGAAAGACAAAAAATAAATTTTTGCAGAGCAGTGTTATTAATTAATATAAATAAAAAATGTTAAGTCCATTCCAATTATATCCCAATTAACCAAATTAAAGCTTTAGTAAATTTATTAAAATACTATATACAATATTTTTTACAAAGTTTTTTTCATCATCAAACTATAACTTACTTTTACATTATCTAAAATCGTATTAAATATATTGTGGACCCATTTATAGGGTTCTATATAAATATATACAGAAAAATAATAATATTAATAAAATTATTACAAAATGGGCCCTTCATACTTGATCAAAATTTATACTAAAATGAACATTTTGATTTTTATCAAATGCATGCAGGGCCCACCAGCGCTGCTAGACGATGCTATATTTTCCCTTCTTTAAGTATATGAATTTTCAGAAATTTTTCAATGTACCAAAACTAATAAAAAAAAACAAGTAAGAAAGTGCTATAGTCGGTCAAGCCCGACCATACGATACCCTTCACCACTAAGTTCAAAGGTGTTATTTTTCCTGTATACAGACCAATATTTGCAAAATTTTGCCATCATACAAACATTTTTTCAAAACTTATATATTTAAGCTGTTTCCGTCATTTGGACTTATATGAGAGCTAGGGTCAAATGTGGACCGATTATCTCGAAATTTGGCAAATTGATTACAGTTGTTATAAAAATGATGTGTGAAAAAAATAAACTTGAAATTCTCATTATCTTTAGATTTACAAGCGTTTAAGTGATTATACCCTTCACCACCAAAGGTGGAAAGGGTATTATAAGTTTGTGCTGATGTTTGTAACGCATAGAAATATTTGCCTTAGACCCACATTTTAGTATACCAATAGACTTAGAATCACTTTCTGAGTCGATTTAGCGATGTCCGTCCGTCTGACTGGCTGGCTGGACCCCCATGTAAACCTTGTAATCAAACTACAGGTCGCAATTCTAAAGATAATTTGATGAAATTTGGCACAGATAACTTTTTTGATAATGGGACCATGGCTATTGAAATTGGTCAAAATCGGTCCATTATTTATGGTACCTCCCATAGGTCCCACTTCCCGGAATTGCTATATTGGCCACAAATATCAATATTTTTTCATGAAATTTAAAACAGATACTGCTTATCACTGTACCAAATTTCGTTGAAATCGGTCCACATTTGACCATAGCTCCCATACAAACTCTTCTTCAAAAACGCACTAAATGAGACAAAAAATCACTAAAACGCTCGTAAATCTAAAGATAATGAAAATTTTGAGCTTATTTTTTGCATACAACTGTATTCAATTTGCCAAATTTCGAGATAATCTGTCCACATTTGACCCTAGCTCTCATATAAGTCCAAATGACGGAAACAGCTTAAATATATAAGTTTTGAGAAAATGTTTGTATGATGGCAAAATTTTGCAAATATTTGTCTTTATACAGGAAAAATAACACCTTTGACCTTAGTGGTGAAGGGTATCGTATGGTCGGCTTGACCGACTATAGCGCTTTCTTACTTGTTTTTGTCTCATTTAGTGCGTTTTGACAAAAGAGTTTGTATGGAAGCTATGGTCAAATGTGGACCGATTTCAACGAAATTTGGTTCAACGATTTTAGTTTACATAAGCAGTATTTGTTTTAAATTTCATGAAAAAATATTGATATTTGTGGCCAATATATCAATTCCGGGAAGTCGGACCTATGGGAGGTACCATAAATAATGGACCGATTTTAATGAATTTCAATAGCCATGGTCCCATTATCAAAAAAATGATCTGTGCCAAATTTCATCAAATCTTATTATCATCTTTAGAATAGCGACATGTAGTTTGATTACAAAGTTTACATGGGGGTCCAGCCAGCCAGCCAGGCGGACGGACGGACGGACGGACATCGCTAAATCGACTCAGAAAGTGATTCTAAGCCTATTGGTATACTAAAAGGTGGGTCTACGACAAATATTTCTATGCGTAACATACATCAGCACAAACTTATAATACCCTTTCCACCTATGGTGGTGAAGGGTATAATAAGTAAGAGTGTTATATTCGGCTGTGCCGAATCTTATATACCCACCCTCAAGTTGTGTTAAATTTAGAAACATATCTCATATATCTACGAGGGTGCAGCTAATTCAAAATGTGGACCAAATTCGAAAAAAAAAGTTGTGACGCTAGTTGGTATTGTTGGTAAAATATTAGCTTATTCTTGCATAATTTATTGGCCGTAGCTATCATAGTTTCTAATTTAATAGCTTTTAACTGGCATTTGCTACATTTTTATGTTGATTTCCGGGAGTGTTTTTTATATGAAAGTCAAATATATTCCGATTCCTATAAAATTTGATATACTGACCAAAAGTTGCATAAAACTTCCCTATTTTAAATTTAGTTGTCATAGCTATTACATTTTTATTTAATTTATCAGCATTAATGTGTTTCCTGGGGCGGGGTTATATGGGAGCTCCAACTAAATGTGAACCGATTTTGTCCATTTTCAATACACAACTTTTTCAAGATATCCAAAATACTTTTGTAAATTTTTTTTTCTCTTGCACTTTTCGTTAAGGCGATATCACGCTTTTATCTGACGGACATAAACCCCCCTTTTCTTTTTGTATTTTTGTGTTTCCGTAAGTTTTTTTTTATGGGAGCAATGTTAAAATGGCGACCGATTATGACAAAATTTTGCATACTTAATGGCATTAACATAAGACTTTCTTGTGTTTAATGTAGTGGCCAAAAATATTACAGTTTTATTGGCATTTAAGTGCATTTTAGGCTGTTTCCGTAAGTTTTTTGTATGGGAGCTATGGTTAAATGTGAACCGATTTCAATGAAATGTAATATGTTGTCTAGTACTTATGAAAAACTTATATATAACAAATCTTATTATCATAGCTGTTATAATTTGTCATTTATAAGCAAATAAGCGATAAGCCTAGACGAGGTTATACGGGAGCTATGGTCAAATATGAAACGATTTTGCCTGATTTCAATACCAAAGTTTTCCAAGAAACTAAGAATATATATGCCAAATTTCAGTGACGTATGTCTTTATCGTGTATGTTTTATCGTGCCGACAACAGACAGATATGCGGACAGACAAACAGACGGACATCGCTTAATCCTCTTGGAATTTAATAAGAATTCAGAATATACTTCAATTTTTTCAAAAATTTCTAATTTTTACATGAAGTTTTTGAAAATTTCTCATTTTTAAAGGAAATTTTTGAAAATTTCTTAATTTTATAGGAAATTTTGTTTTTCATTTTTCTAGAAAATGTTTAAAATTTTTTCATTTTTATAGAAAATTTTATAAAATTACTCACTTTTTTAGGTATTTTTGAAAATTTTCCATTTTTTAAGTTTTTTTTATAGGAAATTTTGGAAATTTATTATTTTTATAGGAAATTTTTAAAATTTCTTAATTTTATAGGAAATTTTGAAAATTTCTCTTTTTATAGAAATTTTAAATTTTTTATAGAAAATATCAAAAATTTCCAATTTTTATAGAAATTTTGAAGTTTCCAATTTTTATAGGAAATTTAGAATATTTACAATATTTATACGAAATTTTGAAAATATTATATAAATCTGTTATACCAAAATTTCCTATATATATATTGCAAATTTTTCTTGCATAGGAAATTTTGAAAATTTCCCATTTTTATATAAAATTTTGAAAATTTTCCATTTTTACAGGAAATTTTAAAAATTTCAAATATGTACATGAAATTTTTGAAAATCTTCTCATTTAATTAGGAAATTTGCAAATTTCTTAATTTTTTT
>OW121742.1:57290790-57430790 GCA_933228675.1 Stomorhina lunata
CTAGATATAAAGGATCAATAAGTGATTAAATTTTTCATCAAACTCTGTAACTTATGCATCAAATATATTTTAATAGCTTTAATCATTTCAATTTAATTAAGACAATTTAATTAAGACACAGAACCTTGGTTTTAGTCTGCAGAAGAAAGTAACTTAATCTCGTATATAGTATAAGAGATATTAGGAAATCTTTACAAAATTTATTATAGGTGCATTAGAGTGTCCCAAAAAACTAAAAGTCGTTGCACCAAAAGCCGTACCCCCCAAATTTATTACATTTGACCCCAATAATCCAAATACAAAGTTTTATTCAGAACAAAAATCAGGAAAGCGTGCCGATTTCTGAGCCCATGGGTACGCAAGGGTTAATTTATATAAAAATGTAATTAAAGGCTTCTTTGAACGATTTGTTGAGTTTTTATTCAAATATAATAATAAAAAACATTCAGTTTAGTACCTTTTTTGAAAAAATTTAATATTTAAAAAATTTGACTTTTGACCCTGGTAATAATAGGGTTAATGACATCCGATTTCAACCAAAGTTCACATATATTTTTCAACCCATCGAAAAAATAATAATCATAGTTCTGTTTAAAAAAAACTGCTAATATAAAACAATTCACATGCTTCTTTTATAACTTTGGTGAAAAATTGGGTTTTTGTCCAAATCCTTTAACTTTAAGTCGCAGGTACCGCTAAGCCGTTAGAGATAGCGATTTAATTATTTCTTTGTACTAATCTGCAGGGTGTTTTACTAATACCCTGGAACTTTTTTTTAATTTTTTCGAGTTCGTTTAACAAACTATTAAAGAAACCATAAAACAGTTTTGAAAACGGTATGAAAAAAAATATATTTTTCGTCCTATGCAAAAGTGACTTAACGTTAGCCCATTGCAACAAAAATGAATAATTGAATAACTCGAGGTCTCACAAAAGTAAAACCAGTCAAACTTTTTAAAATTTATTAAAAATAATATTTTTTTATTGCATATGTTCAGGAGCGTCTTCAAGGACGTAAAATATTTTGGGAAACCCTTAATAATTAGGAAACCTTTCAACTAATATTGTATTATATTTCGCTAGAAAGCTTATTTTGTTATCTGTAGCATGCTGTTAAAAATGTATTTAAAATCATGTTCTAGGTAGAAACATCTCGAAGAAATCTAAAGAAACCCCTCAGTTTTCCCATATAACTGGGATGTCTAAACTTTGGCGTCAAGTCCCGATATCTGATCTGAATAAAACTTTGTATTTGGATTACTGTGGTCAAGGGATACTTCTCTCAGACAATGAGCTGCTCATTAAAAGGGACCTATATTTTAACGGCAAATGCATAAGTTAGAGAAGTTTTACATAGCCTAATACTCAATAACCAGTAGCTAGCTGAGTTATGAGTTGAGACGTTTTTTTGAAAACCTCTGGTGTGATAGGCGGATGACTAACGTGCTATACCACGCCAGGTTTTCGTTTTTTTGGACAAAAAACTAAAGCCGATCCATGTTTTGTTCGGTGGTCCCACCAAAACCACGTGAAACGCGAAAGTCTCTTCTTTTGATTAAGCGAAAATATTCATCAAAATTTATCAATAGTTGAAAAAAAAAGAGTTATATAAATTATCACGCATAATTTAAGCAAAAAGTGTTGCAGGCAGGTTCCTAGGAGTAGACGGATTTTCAAAATTGGTAGCTCTTTTCTGGGTCAACTTATAGACGTGTGCAGAATTTAATCAGAATCTGTGAAGAATTGTGGCTTATATAAGTGAAAAAATGGGGATCCAAAGCAGATACCCCAAGGAGTGGACGGATTTCAACCAAAACAAGTAAGAAAGCGCTATAGTCGGTCAAGCCGACCATACGATACCCTTCACCACTATGGTCAAAGGTGTTATTTTTCCTGTATAAAGACAAATAGTTGCTAAATTTTGCCATCATACAAACATTTTCTCAAAACTTATATATTCAACCTGTTTCCGTCATTTGGACTTATATGAGAGCTAGGGTCAAATGTGGACCGATTATCTCGAAATTTGGCAAATTGATTACAGTTGTTACAAAAATTATGTATGCAAAAAATAAACTCAAAATGTTCATTATCTTTAGATTTACGAGCGTTTTAGTGATTTTTTGTCTCATTTAGTGCGTTTTTATAGAAGAGTTTGTGTGGGAGCTATGGTCAAATGTGGACCGATTTCAACGAAATTTGGTACAGTGATTTAAGCAGTATTTGTTTTAAATTTCATGAAAAAATATTGATATTTGTGGCCAATATAGCAATTCCGGGAAGTGGGACCTATGGGAGGTACCATAAATAATGGACCGATTTTGACGAATTTCAATAGCCATGGTCCCATTATCAAAAACATTATCTGTGCCAAATTTCATCAAATTATCTTTAGAACTGCGACCTGTAGTTTGATTACAAGGTTTACATGGGGGTCCAGCCAGACGGACGGACGGACGGACGGACATCGGTAAATCGACTCAGAAAGTGATTCTAAGTCTATTGGTATACTAAAAGGTGGGTCTAAGACAAATATTTCTATGCGTTACAAACATCAGCACAAACTTATAATACCCTTTCCACCTATGGTGGTGAAGGGTATAACAAATAGAGATTTTTGTTGAATAAACTAGTAACTCGGATTTCATGAAATTTTGTTTACAATTCTGTCTTATACATTGTGAAAAAATAACTGAAAAAACGGGGGTACAAAGCAGGTACCCCTCAAGAGTCAAAGGTTTTCAACCTAAATTAAATAGTAAAACTCTTTCCTGGATCAATTAATAGACGTGTGGTGCGTTTTTTCAAATTCTGTTGTTGGAAAATGGATGTCCAAGACAGGTACCCACCCAAGGAGTCAACTGATTTTAAACCAAATTGGTAGACCCTTGTTTTAGACCAACTGATAGACGTGCGCAGAATTTCATCAAACTCTGTTGAGAATTGCGGATTGTACATTAAGAAGAAAATTGGATGAAAAAGGGCGGTCCAAGACAGGTAATAGCACTATGTGGCGTTTTTATACGATTGATGAGATACAAACCGAATCGCTGAGAGAGCTCAAGAGCATACCAAAAAGTGCATTTGAGAACACCTTCGAGGATTGAAAAAAAAACGTTAGTAAGTTCAAGGTTTTTCAACAATTGATGAAATGTCTGGTGTAGATGTACATATTTATTTGACCTATATTTTAAAACTGTAAAGGTCAAAGGCCGAGCATATTTTAGAATTCCATGCGTATACTATAAAATTGCGTAGGCCAAGCTCTAAAAGATTTTCCTTTACTTGGTCTTTCCATCGAAGTTTCGGACGTTCTCTTTTAACATCAGGGAGTCGTTTTTATTCTAAATTTACCTTTTTCATCTGACGATCCTAAAACAATAGGTATTTGTCCAGATTTGTCGAAGTTGTATTGTACTTTTTAAGGACTTAGTATATGTTAGTGTGGACAGTCTATTAATCAGACTCACTTTCATTATCACAGAAGAGATAGCAAAATCATATTAATCTACTACGATTTAAAGGTCTTGGAGAATTATTTATGTATAAACATTATTTAAGAAAAAAAAATTATAGAAAGTCTAATATTTCAACATTTTAGTCAAAAAATCTATACGGTACTCATAGTGACTGCATCTCGTCAGCTGTTTTTCAAAATTTGTTCTAGTTCAAAATTTTTTTAAGTTTTCTAATGTCAAATTATTGTTGTTATTCTGAATTGTCGAATTATTGTTTTAAATTTTGACATTAAAAAACTCTTTATCCAACAACAAAATCTATGTTGTTTTTGACTTGTTGTATTTGTTGTAGCCATGCGTTAGCCTGTATATATGAGCCTTGACGGTACTTACCTCTTCGACTTTTTTGTGTATCATTGAAGGGAACAGGAACCAGCCGCAATAGAACCCCAACAATGAGATCAGAATACCAATACCGGCACCCAAAAGGGACCAATGAAATATTTTAAACATGTTTTTGTATTTTATTTTTTTTTTGTAAAATTAAAATTATTGTTTGATATTTAATCACAAACGCTTTGAAACAATTTAAAATACAGAATATGTGATTTTAAAGTCACCAAACAATTTTAACCGCAAAATCTCCATTGAATTGAAAATTATTTTAAAACATTTAATTTCCTCTTCTGCTATAATTGTTATTAACAACAATTAGTTTTATTATATTTTGCCATCACTTTTAGCAATTTTTAATAGCAATTATTTTTATCACAATTTTTTAATTTTTTTTTTATCTGAAACACAAAATTTTAAACAAATTTTTTTATTATATTTTTTTTGCTGTTTTTTTTTTTTTTTTTTTTTGTAAAACAAAGAGCGTTTTTTATTTAAACACTTCAGTTATTTTTTTCTCCACCAAATATTTTTCAAGTAATATTTTGAAATACCCGCTATGACCACAAAAATGACGCGATGTTAACAAAAAAAAAAAAAAAATCGGAAAAGGCAAAAAATTAAAATAAAAACAAAATAACTGAAATAGCGGCAATGAAATTCATAAGCAGATGAAAACGAAATCACGAAATTATTAAACTCCAAAAACTCAAAGAAACTAGTTTTTATTTTGACCAAAATATTGACAGAAAATATTTAACCGACAACCCATTGAGTACCTTAAATCGCTAAATGTTGGTTAGGGGAATAAGTGTTTTCTTTGTTGTGAGGTGAGAGAGAAAAGTGAATGATATCTAAATGTTGTTAATAGAATTTAGATGAAATCGAGGTAACTATTACTATTAATATACGCTTACAGGAAACGAACAGTTCAAGCACTAAATGATACGCAACATCATCCGTTATTTTATAACGCTTTATTTTGAAAACTAGAACTAACCTAAACAAGTAAGAAAGTGCTATAGTCGACCAAGACCGACCATACGATACCCTTCACCACTAAGGTCAAAGGTGTTATTTTTCCTGTATAAAGAGAAATATTTCCTAAATTTTTATATTTAAGCTGTTTCCGTTATTTGGACTCATATGAGAGCTAGAGTCAAATGTGAACCGACTATCTCGAAATTTTGCAAATTGATATCAGTTTTTACAAAAATTTTGTATGAAAAAAATAAACTCAAAATTCTAATTACCTTTAGATTTATGAGTGTTTTAGAGATTTTTTTCTCATTCAGTGCGTTTTGACAGAAGAGTTGTATGGGAGCTATGGTCAAATGTCGACCAATTTTTGGTACAGTGATTTTGGTTTACATAAGCAGTATTTCTTTTAAATTTCATGAAAAATATTGATATTTGTGGCCAAAATATCAATTCCGGAAAGTGGGACCCATGGAAGGTACCATAGTGCCGATGTCAAAAAAATGATCTATGCCAAATTTTATCAAATTATCTTTAGAATTGCGACCTGAGGCCAAATTACCGCATTCGATATCGATCGAAAACTCAGACCTTTAAGCGAATATTGTGAAGTATACTTTAGGGATGTTGAAAGTTATTTCGATGCAAAAAGTTTATTGAAATTTTATTATCCATTTTGATTCGTTTTTGAAAAACATATAGTTCAATTACAACTCTTTTACTATTGTTCATCTTTTGGGAAATAGCTTCAAAAAATATAGTAAATTTTGCATCTTTCAATGATGATCCTAAAGTATGCTATACAAATGTTTTGAAAATTTTTAAAATTTCGATCGATATCGAATGCCGTAATTTGGCCCCTGTACTTTAAATAATTACATGGTTTACATGGGGATCCGGCCAGGTGGACGGATGGACTAACTGACATCGCTAAATCGACTCCGAAAGTACGCCTATTGATATACTAAAAGGTGGGTCTAAGACAAATGTTTCTATGCGTTACTTACATCAGCACAAACTTATATTACCCTTTCCATCCATGGTGGTAAAGGGTATAAATAGCATATTATAATCATGTATTATCCGAAAAATGGAGCATTTCAATTTAAATGACATCTTCTGTAATATTTCTAACTAGCATTGTTCCGTTCTTTAACCACCTTCTAAGTCATTTAAGGACAGTAATGTTGCCAAATCTATTGATGTACATTCGCATGATTTAGTTTGTTGTGGATTCTACTGAAATCAAAAAACTTGTTTCCGAGACCTTCAACTTTGTACCTAGCATACGTACATATCGTCGTTGAAAATCCAAAACTGCGTATCATCAAAAAAATCAAAATCGAGTTTTTGATTGATTATGATTCGTAAAGTTGTCTTACATGTCTCTACCAATTTTTAAATTTTTACGACCAAAAATAACGGTTTTATATCAATAATTCAAAATTGCGTATTAACATGTGCACTATTTTCAAAATTCAAATATGAGTATCATCAAACTTGGGGTAAGATATGAAAATAAAATATTTGAATTGAAAAAAAATATATATTTGAATTTTTGCTTCTCCTGTAAAATTTGAAAAAGTGTTGTTACGCAGTTTTCGATTTTCAACGACGATATGTATAAAAGGTCTTAGACAATTGCCGTCGACAGGCTACTGCATCGCACAAGATACTATAAAGAAAATAAGACGGAAAACAATTTCAACCAAACGCGTTTCTTTCCACATATACATATACCACTCACTTAGTTGACTTCTTTGTTTCGATATTAGAGAAAACATGTACAGTAATTTTCGGCTATAGGCCACAGCTATAGTTGAACAACTTTTGTGGACTATAAGCGAATTTGGACTATAAGTGAATGTTTTATAAGCCACTTTATGGACTAATATCGAACATGGATACAAGCCACCTTTGACTATAAAAAATTTATATTTTCTTCAATAAAACCCCTTTTTTTTTGAAAAATAAATATTTAATTCTTAACATAAATGGAAATCGATTGTTTTCAAAACGATCGATTTCTGATATATTTATCTGAAATCTATCAATTTGAAAGCGTTCGATTTCCATCACATACTAGATTAATTCTAATCAAATCTATAATACAAGTCAACAACCTTTTGAACCAGTAGATTTATTGACCAAATCTAGATGGCTTTGGTCTATAAAATTAAAAAGTGACAGCGGTTTTTGCAAGTTTGCCCTATTTTCGGGATAACCGTTTAGTAAATTTTTGAAAAATTTCTTATAAAAAATAAATTTTCCCCTGGTTATTTGAGGGTTAATTTCTAAAAAAATATGACAGAAAGAAGCTTTTGGAAGTATATTTTAGCACTCATACTATACAAATTTAAGTAGTAGTTTGTCAGTTTAAAATTAGAACCATTTCGAGCATATGGGTACGCATGGGTTAATTTGTATAAAAATGTAATTAAAAGCTTCTTTGAACGATTTATTGAAATATAGAATATATATATATAAAAAAATATAGAAAATATAGAAAAAGGTAGAAATAAAAAAATGTAATTTTTATTACCTTTTTGAAAAAATTGAATATTTTAAAAATTTTACTCTTGACCCTTAAACGAGCAATAATTGTATATATGTATATATATATATATATATATATATATATATATATATATATATATATATATATATATAGATATAGATATATATAGAATGGCTATCTCGAAAACGGCTCTAACGATTTCGATAAAATTTGGACAGTGGGTATCTTTTTCGAAGGGACTTTTGCAACCTTTGCCTCTAAGAGGGTAAAAAGGGAAAAAAATCGAAAACACTATATCTCCTAAACTAATTGGTATAGAAACAGAAAATAAGCGGACAGGTGTTTGGTACTTTTTTGAAACTATGTCCGATAGGGGGTAAATAAGGATTAAAATAGTTTTTTTGGTACCTTTTTAACCCACTCTTATATATTAAACTAAATAATATAGAAAAAAAACTTTGTATTGCAATCAAACACGTATTTGGTACTTTTTTGATTTTGGGACCAAAATGGGTAAAAAAGGGATAAAATGATAAAATATGCATATGGAACTTTTTGAAATTAGGGGATAAAAAGGGGAAAAAATTAGTAGTGTTTTAAACAAATTAATGTTTGTCTGTATGTATGTTCTTTATAGAATAGTAAACTGTGAATTTGATCATGTTATGCTCTTTAGCGAAGATGTTGCGGATAACCCGGCGAAGGTTTTTAAATTGACACGACTAATTTCCGACAGATGGCGCCACTGAAAATTACTAAAAATAATTAATTTATTCGTAAACTGTACATTTGGTGGCGCTACTGAAACTTACTCAAAGTCAATTTAATCGTAAGCTGTACATTTAATCATGCTATAATCTTCAGCAAAGTTGTTGCGGATAAGCCGAGGAAGGTTTATGAATTGGAATGAGCAAAGTCCGACAGGTGGCGCCACAGAAAATTACTCAAAGTGAATTAAATCGTAAACTGTGCTTTTGATCATGTTATAATCATAAGCAAAGTTGTTACGCATAAGCAGACGAAGGTTTCTCAGTTGGTATGAATAACTTCAGGTGGCGCCACTGAAAACTACTCAAAATGAATTAAATCGTAAACTGTGCATGTGATCAGACTATAATCTTTAGCAAAGTTGTTGCGCATGAGTCGACGGAGGTTTCTGTTGGTATGACCAAATTCTAAAATTATTAAAATAAGTTAAACTGCAAACTATGTGTTGGTCGGACAAAATAAATAAAATAATTCAAAATTAACTGAATATTTGTACAATGTCTTTCCTCTAAATTTATTTTAGTACTTTATAAAATAAAATATATAAAAACTTTAAAATTTGCCTCAAAATGCTTATCATAAGGTTCCGAGCAAGGCTCGGTCAACCAGGTACTATATATTAATAATATTAGTCCTGCAGAATTTCTCGAAAGGAGATACTTTAGTAAAAGAAACAATCAAGCTTTTATACTTTTCCGTACAAGCGTGGGCCACTCTAATAAATTTTGTTTTAAAAGCCAATTTAATACTCTGTTAATCCTAAAATAATTGATATATTATGCTAAAACTTTTCAAAATTTTTAAACATTAATCGATATTTGACCCTTGCTCCTAAATTAGACCAACTGCTAGAAGTGATTTGAATATACAAAAGTCTTGAGAAATTGTTTGTATGATCGCAAACTTAAATAGAGAAACTTTTCTAAGCATTTAAATCAATGGTCCACAAGTGACCTCGGTGGTCACTTGTGAAAATCGGGTAATGCGTTACAGAGATATAAAAAGTTATGTTAAGGGTATTTTAGTTAAAGGCCTGCCCTACTTTAATCTGCTATTCGTGATTTATAAAGATGTTAGATTAAGTTGAGTTTAAATTATAGTAATAATTAATATATATAGTTATTAATTATTACTACGACCGGGTCTACATTTTGTATAATCATATATTAATCTCCTCCATATTCATAAAATATCCGCTTTAATTACATTTTTTATTTTATATCCGAAGTACATTTTTGTTATCATGAATATGTGAAATTGGTTAAGGCAATTTCTGTTTTATTTTTTTTTTAGGAAAAATTTCATTACAGATTTCTTGCATTTTGAACTTTCTAAAAAAGGTTTTGATGCAAGAAAGCTAATATTTCATATAATTTTCCACTAGTGGAGGAGATAATGAACTACAAATAAAAATATTATAAAAAATCAAAGTGCCCATTAAACTGTTATTATAGGTTCAATTAAAAAAATATAATTAATTTTTGTTATGGTTGAACTCCCACCAAACACTTACGAAATTTGCTTTTTCCCTTAACCAACAGAGAAACATAAAATTTCAAAGCAACGAGAGTGAAAGTAAAATCAAAGAGATGAGAAAATTTGGGTCTCAAGATCTATTTTACAATGTTTTGTAGTTTTTTTTTTAATTTTTATTAAACTTTTGCTTTTATGGTGAATTTTGTTTTATATTTTTTTGCAATTTTGTTTTTAAATTAATTTAAATTTTTTTTTGGTTACTTTACATTTTTTTGGTGAATTTTTGATTTGATTTAAATATTTTGGTTTTTGGAATTTTTTTGCAGTTTTTAAGTTTTAAGGTAAAAATTTAGATTTTAAACCGTTTGACGCCTTAGACTTCAAACCCAACTTGTTGTAACCGATAGAAATGCGCGAATACTGGCCATAAAAACTGGATTGATTTTGACATTCAATTCAAAATAAATAATTCAAACCGAATAATATAGAAATGAAGGTTAAAGTTTTGTTTTTTTGTGCGATCTTATCTGGGATTTAATAACTTAATAATTATTTAGAAAATTGTTGTCATTATATGACACGTCAAAAATAGTCCATAACAAATGGGGTAAGAGTTATAAAATTTCCCATGAAAATTAGTTATTATAAAGTTCTGTTATTCTAATAGATATTAGATACATTAACATGCAAATGGATGTTACTTTACGAGTAGGTATTCATGAGATACAAATCTTGTTATTCTTCAGAAGCGAACGAATAATTAAGAACACGCGACCATTTCAATCAAACCAATTAATTGACTCTATACATGACTTTGACAACTAGTTTCAGACGTTTTGAATTTTCTAACCGTTTAATTTTCAAATCGATTTACACTTCTTGATCATCTTTAAATGATTAACTCAATAATTGCTTAAGGGAATAATTTTGAAATATTACAACTTTTTTAGGTAATTAAGATTTTTTAGGTTATATTATTAGATTGATTATCTGTTTTAATTAATCTTGATCACTTTACTCAAACACTGTTAAAATTACTTGAACTAAAGCTCCAAATTTTTTACATAAATGACCCAATTACAATTGACCATTAGACGAAATTTTATGTCAAAATTTTTGAAACCGTCAAATTTTTTTTTGCGTTTTTTTATATCTTTCTTGTAAACCGTGTCTGCCTCGTTTTAAGCTTCAATTAAGACTAAGACCTGCAAAGTTCATGCCTAACAGACCCTCTCGATCGCTTGTGACTTGTCATTACCAACATTGAGTGATTTTTTATTTTGTTTTTTTTTTTGTTATTTCTTTTGTTGTTGCTGTCACTATATTTCATTATTGCTGCTTTTTTGTTGTTATTACTTATAAAATTTGTTTACCTACAACTTAACTTACCTCACCTTTATACCCAGTAAGTTACTCTTCTTCTCTTTTTTAGCCATAATTTCCTCAACCACTACCTCTACCTCTTCGTTTTCTATTTTTTTGAAGCCTCAATGTCTTTGACTGCATTTTCAAAATTGGCCCTTTTAAATGGCCATACCCAATTTTTGTTTACATTTTTTAAAGCTCTCTCTAGGTTATCTCTGAGATGTTTGCTGTCAAACGCTTAGCAGAGGCCTAGTCTCTTTGTAATCAAATTTAGGCATAAAAGAGTTCATCACTCAATATTTCTTCGCGAAATTTCTTACGAGTGCAATCAATAAGTCTTCTAATAACTGAGACGTTTGGAAATTGGTTTAGTTAATAATTAAAAAAGGTCCATTGAAATAATTTTTTACTTGCTTCGTTCACAGCCTAAATATCGGGTGATTTTGCAAAAGGAAATATTTTGAAAATTGACTATTTATATACAATTTTTCGAAAATTGACTATTTATAGGAAATTTTTTGAAAATTGACTATTTATAGGATATTTTTCGAAAATTGACTATTTATAGGAAATTTTTCGAAAATTGACTATTTATAGGAAATTTTTCGAAAATTGACTATTTATAGGAAATTTTTCGAAAATTGATTATTTATAGGAAATTTTTCGAAAATTGACTATTTATAGGGAATTTTTCGAAAATTGACTATTTATAGGAAATTTTTCGAAAATTGACTATATATAGGAAATTTTTCAAAAATTGACTATTTATATTCTATTTTAACCCTAGAAGACTAATGATGGACGTTTTGACGAGCACCTTTTTCATTTGAGCATATGATTTACCTTTGCAGTGAGTATTCGGGGTTTTAAGGCCGTTACACTTTCATCTTTTAAACTCTTTTTTCGAATAGATAAATACTTTTATGTAGTCATGAACTATAAAGGGGGGCTATAAAGTAAGGGCGTTGAAAGTAAAATAAAATATAATAAATTTAGGAATATAACAGCAAAATCAAAATGCCACTGAATTTAAATTGATTTGGAATACGAAATTTAAATAGAACAGGTTTGAGGTTAGAGTTTGATAAATATATTTAAAACATGATAAACATGTAAAAAAGAGTTGAACTAATATTAATGCTAATGCCTAAATTAAAAGTGATGTTAGGAAATGATCTGCAGTTAAAGAAACCAAAAATCCTCTTATATATGTATATTATTATGGCGTGGCGTCAGGTGATGGCATTTAAACGGTCTTGTTAAATAAATTTGATTTATTATTTTGAATTAATCTAACTTCTTGTCTTTCAATTTATGTATGTAAATTAATAAAGGGCCTATTTTAATTTCAAATCTGCTTTCAATCTACATTTGTTTTAATTCAATTTTCAATAACGGATCCGCTATAACTGCATTATCATGTTTGAAATATAAATATTTAACATGTGACTTGTTTTGTTAAATTTATTTTGTATTTTTGATAATAATCCAAAATATGTAAAATAAACTGTAAAGTTTTGACCTTAAAGGTCAAAACATTTAAAAACAAAGCCACAAAATCGTATTAAAATACTCGTAAAAGTTGGATATTGCCATGAAAGATTTTTATGACAATATGCTTGATTACATAGAATAACAAGAAGGTTAGAAACTGCGTTTTATTTTATATATTCAATTCTAAATATGATAGTAACAGTTGGCCTGAAAAGTTCGTGTAGTCGATTTTTAGAATGACCTGAAAAAGACATTTTTTTATCATAAATTTTCTTGAATGTTTAATAGTTTTATAATTGCAGACATAATCCTAGTCAAAGCTCTGGGACGATATCGATAGAAAACTCAGAACTTTAAGCAAATATTCTGTAGCATACCTTAGGGATTTTCAAAATAGTTTATTTTGCAAAAACTTTTATAAAATGTGATATCTAAACACATTTGCACATTTATTTTACTGGATCAAGACCTAAAGTCGTAAGTCTGTCAGAGGTCTGATAATAGCCATAGCCACAGCTAGGTCTATAACTTAGATCTGTTTAAAGTTTAATAGTACAATATCGTTGTTAAGTCATGCTTTTTTTTATATAATTCCCAAACTAGGTCTTTAACTAATCCACTTTTCATTAAATCTATGTAATCCAATTTATAGTGAATTTTTTTTAGATATATTCCGTGATTTTATTGATATTCGTGATTGTGTTAGATTAAACAATAAGTAACAAATCACAAATAAATAAAAATTTGTTTAAAGACTAATCTAAAGGTACAACGACCTATTAAAGGTTCTAATTTTATACAAATCACCCAACTAATTCTAAACTTCCGTGTTAATAACCATAGCCCCTTATATGCCACAGATTTTTTATTTTTGATAATGATAAACATAAATAATTGCATGATCCGAACAGGTGGATTTCTTCCTTTCCTCCACCCTCTAACTAAAATAAAATGCATGATTTTTCATAGATAATTTATTTTACATACATGCCTTCATACTGTTTTATTTTCCACAATAATGCTCTAAAATCTAGTACTTAATAGAGGGCAATGACAGTTAAATGCCGGTATTATTGTGCTTTAAGTAGTCGGCAGTAGTCCATGAATTGACTTTAGGTCGTATATAATCAATTTACAATAATGTTTCATGCCAAGTTCTGCAATTGTATGTAAATGATACCAAACAATTATTTTGGTTTCACTCACTTTCTTTGTAGGTCATAAATCTGCATATGTATTACTCGTATGAAACTGAACACATACATTTATAAGCCCATGGGTTTGAATACAAGCTCGAAGGATAACATGGAATGTTTTTTTGAACTGTAAAAAAAATTATTTGAAAAAGTAGATTCATAGGCAAATATGCATGAAAATTTGTATTATCTATTCATAAATTTATCATAGTCTAGTCATAGTCTAGTCATAGTCTAGTCATAGTCTAGTCATAGTCTAGTCATAGTCTAGTCATAGTCTAGTCATAGTCTAGTCATAGTCTAGTCATAGTCTAGTCATAGTCTAGTCATAGTCTAGTCATAGTCTAGTCATAGTCTAGTCATAGTCTAGTCATAGTCTAGTCATAGTCTAGTCATAGTCTAGTCATAGTCTAGTCATAGTCTAGTCATAGTCTAGTCATAGTCTAGTCATAGTCTAGTCATAGTCTAGTCATAGTCTAGTCATAGTCTAGTCATAGTCTAGTCATAGTCTAGTCATAGTCTAGTCATAGTCTAGTCATAGTCTAGTCATAGTCTAGTCATAGTCTAGTCATAGTCTAGTCATAGTCTAGTCATAGTCTAGTCATAGTCTAGTCATAGTCTAGTCATAGTCTAGTCATAGTCTAGTCATAGTCTAGTCATAGTCTAGTCATAGTCTAGTCATAGTCTAGTCATAGTCTAGTCATAGTCTAGTCATAGTCTAGTCATAGTCTAGTCATAGTCTAGTCATAGTCTAGTCATAGTCTAGTCATAGTCTAGTCATAGTCTAGTCATAGTCTAGTCATAGTCTAGTCATAGTCTAGTCATAGTCTAGTCATAGTCTAGTCATAGTCTAGTCATAGTCTAGTCATAGTCTAGTCATAGTCTAGTCATAGTCTAGTCATAGTCTAGTCATAGTCTAGTCATAGTCTAGTCATAGTCTAGTCATAGTCTAGTCATAGTCTAGTCATAGTCTAGTCATAGTCTAGTCATAGTCTAGTCATAGTCTAGTCATAGTCTAGTCATAGTCTAGTCATAGTCTAGTCATAGTCTAGTCATAGTCTAGTCATAGTCTAGTCATAGTCTAGTCATAGTCTAGTCATAGTCTAGTCATAGTCTAGTCATAGTCTAGTCATAGTCTAGTCATAGTCTAGTCATAGTCTAGTCATAGTCTAGTCATAGTCTAGTCATAGTCTAGTCATAGTCTAGTCATAGTCTAGTCATAGTCTAGTCATAGTCTAGTCATAGTCTAGTCATAGTCTAGTCATAGTCTAGTCATAGTCTAGTCATAGTCTAGTCATAGTCTAGTCATAGTCTAGTCATAGTCTAGTCATAGTCTAGTCATAGTCTAGTCATAGTCTAGTCATAGTCTAGTCATAGTCTAGTCATAGTCTAGTCATAGTCTAGTCATAGTCTAGTCATAGTCTAGTCATAGTCTAGTCATAGTCTAGTCATAGTCTAGTCATAGTCTAGTCATAGTCTAGTCATAGTCTAGTCATAGTCTAGTCATAGTCTAGTCATAGTCTAGTCATAGTCTAGTCATAGTCTAGTCATAGTCTAGTCATAGTCTAGTCATAGTCTAGTCATAGTCTAGTCATAGTCTAGTCATAGTCTAGTCATAGTCTAGTCATAGTCTAGTCATAGTCTAGTCATAGTCTAGTCATAGTCTAGTCATAGTCTAGTCATAGTCTAGTCATAGTCTAGTCATAGTCTAGTCATAGTCTAGTCATAGTCTAGTCATAGTCTAGTCATAGTCTAGTCATAGTCTAGTCATAGTCTAGTCATAGTCTAGTCATAGTCTAGTCATAGTCTAGTCATAGTCTAGTCATAGTCTAGTCATAGTCTAGTCATAGTCTAGTCATAGTCTAGTCATAGTCTAGTCATAGTCTAGTCATAGTCTAGTCATAGTCTAGTCATAGTCTAGTCATAGTCTAGTCATAGTCTAGTCATAGTCTAGTCATAGTCTAGTCATAGTCTAGTCATAGTCTAGTCATAGTCTAGTCATAGTCTAGTCATAGTCTAGTCATAGTCTAGTCATAGTCTAGTCATAGTCTAGTCATAGTCTAGTCATAGTCTAGTCATAGTCTAGTCATAGTCTAGTCATAGTCTAGTCATAGTCTAGTCATAGTCTAGTCATAGTCTAGTCATAGTCTAGTCATAGTCTAGTCATAGTCTAGTCATAGTCTAGTCATAGTCTAGTCATAGTCTAGTCATAGTCTAGTCATAGTCTAGTCATAGTCTAGTCATAGTCTAGTCATAGTCTAGTCATAGTCTAGTCATAGTCTAGTCATAGTCTAGTCATAGTCTAGTCATAGTCTAGTCATAGTCTAGTCATAGTCTAGTCATAGTCTAGTCATAGTCTAGTCATAGTCTAGTCATAGTCTAGTCATAGTCTAGTCATAGTCTAGTCATAGTCTAGTCATAGTCTAGTCATAGTCTAGTCATAGTCTAGTCATAGTCTAGTCATAGTCTAGTCATAGTCTAGTCATAGTCTAGTCATAGTCTAGTCATAGTCTAGTCATAGTCTAGTCATAGTCTAGTCATAGTCTAGTCATAGTCTAGTCATAGTCTAGTCATAGTCTAGTCATAGTCTAGTCATAGTCTAGTCATAGTCTAGTCATAGTCTAGTCATAGTCTAGTCATAGTCTAGTCATAGTCTAGTCATAGTCTAGTCATAGTCTAGTCATAGTCTAGTCATAGTCTAGTCATAGTCTAGTCATAGTCTAGTCATAGTCTAGTCATAGTCTAGTCATAGTCTAGTCATAGTCTAGTCATAGTCTAGTCATAGTCTAGTCATAGTCTAGTCATAGTCTAGTCATAGTCTAGTCATAGTCTAGTCATAGTCTAGTCATAGTCTAGTCATAGTCTAGTCATAGTCTAGTCATAGTCTAGTCATAGTCTAGTCATAGTCTAGTCATAGTCTAGTCATAGTCTAGTCATAGTCTAGTCATAGTCTAGTCATAGTCTAGTCATAGTCTAGTCATAGTCTAGTCATAGTCTAGTCATAGTCTAGTCATAGTCTAGTCATAGTCTAGTCATAGTCTAGTCATAGTCTAGTCATAGTCTAGTCATAGTCTAGTCATAGTCTAGTCATAGTCTAGTCATAGTCTAGTCATAGTCTAGTCATAGTCTAGTCATAGTCTAGTCATAGTCTAGTCATAGTCTAGTCATAGTCTAGTCATAGTCTAGTCATAGTCTAGTCATAGTCTAGTCATAGTCTAGTCATAGTCTAGTCATAGTCTAGTCATAGTCTAGTCATAGTCTAGTCATAGTCTAGTCATAGTCTAGTCATAGTCTAGTCATAGTCTAGTCATAGTCTAGTCATAGTCTAGTCATAGTCTAGTCATAGTCTAGTCATAGTCTAGTCATAGTCTAGTCATAGTCTAGTCATAGTCTAGTCATAGTCTAGTCATAGTCTAGTCATAGTCTAGTCATAGTCTAGTCATAGTCTAGTCATAGTCTAGTCATAGTCTAGTCATAGTCTAGTCATAGTCTAGTCATAGTCTAGTCATAGTCTAGTCATAGTCTAGTCATAGTCTAGTCATAGTCTAGTCATAGTCTAGTCATAGTCTAGTCATAGTCTAGTCATAGTCTAGTCATAGTCTAGTCATAGTCTAGTCATAGTCTAGTCATAGTCTAGTCATAGTCTAGTCATAGTCTAGTCATAGTCTAGTCATAGTCTAGTCATAGTCTAGTCATAGTCTAGTCATAGTCTAGTCATAGTCTAGTCATAGTCTAGTCATAGTCTAGTCATAGTCTAGTCATAGTCTAGTCATAGTCTAGTCATAGTCTAGTCATAGTCTAGTCATAGTCTAGTCATAGTCTAGTCATAGTCTAGTCATAGTCTAGTCATAGTCTAGTCATAGTCTAGTCATAGTCTAGTAATAGTCTAGTCATAGTCGAGTCATAGTCTTGAAAAAACTGTCATAGTCTAGTTATAGGGTGAAAACTTAACTTTCAAGCTTTTACTTTCCTTTAAAACTTTTTCATTGCTTTTTATTGTTAGTATAATATTAAAGCCATTTAAAAGATTTAGTTCGAATTAGTTCTAATCTAAATTGCCTTTAAGTAGTCAATATACAGAATTGAAGAAATTTGATATTCACGTATGTTTTGAGTTTAGATATGTATGTAAAATTCATTGATTTTGGAAAAACATAGTTCTAAATTTATAATGAACTGTCTTGAACTGTTTTTATAACTTTTCATGTAAATTTCGCACTTTGGCAAGAATAATAGCATTACTCAAAAAACATCAAATTGGTTTAAAATAATCCAAAACTCTGGTATTGAAATATAAAATTATAAATTCCAAGCTAAATATTTTAGAATATATTTTACAATTTTCAAACGGTTGAAGTTTTGAAACTTAATATCGTTGAAGCTCTTACGTGTATTTCAAGTTATTACACTTTTTATGTAAATGAGCTTTATATATTATATCAGTAAACTTCAATTTACTAGATACACGATACCTGTTAACTCATTGGCTCACCTGAATAAATTGTCCATAACAGTATATGTTTATGTGTGTGTGTAGCTCCTATTTCAGTTATCTGTGAGTGTGTTTGTGTTCTTTGATTTCATTTGTTAACTTTGTATATTTAGACAGTAGATAATTTGTATAATACATATTTAGTAGACACTAAATTTGTAAAATACATTTTTTTAAAGGCACTGGATTTTCTAATTTATTTTTGTATTTTCATTTTCTATTTAAAATTCTAAATGCTTTGGTGGATACATTTACATTCTCACTTATATCGTTCATTTATATGAATAATGACATAACTCATAAATTTTTCGAAAATTTACTATTTATATAAAATTTTTCGAAAATTGACTATTTATAGGAAATTTTTCGAAAATTGATTATTTATAAGCAATTTTTCGAAAATTTACTTTTTATAGGAAATTTTTCGACAATTGACTATATATAGGAAATTTGTCGGAAATTGACTATTTATAGGAAATTTTTAAAAAATTGACTATTTATAGGAAAATTTTCGAAAATTGATTATTTATAGGAAATTTTTCGAAAATTGAGTATTTATAGGAAATTTTTCGAAAATTGAGTATTTATAGGAAATTTTTCGAAAATTGAGTATTTATAGGAAATTTTTCGAAAATTGACTATTTATAGGAAATTTTTCGAAAATTTACTATTTATAGGAAATTTTTCGAAAATTGACTATTTATAGGAAATTTTTCGAAAATTGACTATTTATAGGAAATTTTTCGAAAATTAAGTATTTGTAGGAAATTTTTCGAAAATTGAGTATTTATAGGAAATTTTTCGAAAATTGACTATTTATAGGAAATTTTTCGAAAATTGACTATTTATAGGAAATTTTTCGAAAATTGACTATTTATAGGAAATTTTTCGAAAATTGACTATTTATAGGAAATTTTTCGAAAATTGACTATTTATAGGAAATTTTTCGAAAATTGACTATTTATAGGAAATTTTTCGAAAATTGACTATTTATAGGAAATTTTTCGAAAATTGACTATTTATAGGAAATTTTTCGAAAATTGACTATTTATAGGAAATTTTTCGAAAATTGACTATTTATAGGAAATTTTTCGAAAATTGACTATTTATGGAAATATTTCGAAAATTGATTAGTTATGGAAATTTTTCGAAAATACTATATATTTATACGAAATTTTTCGAATATTTACTTTTTATAGGAAATTTTTCGAAAATTGACTTTTTATAGAAAATTTTTCAAAAATTGAATATTTAGGAAATTTTTCAAAAATTGAATATTAATAGGAAATTTTTCAAAAATTGACTATCTATTAGAAATTTTGGAAACTTGACTAATATAGAAAGTTTTTCGAATATTGACTATTTATAGAAAATTTTTCGAAAATTGACTATTTATAGGAAAATTTTCGAAAATTGGCTATTTAAAGGAAATTTTTCAAAAATTGACTATTTATAGGAAATTTTTTGAAAAGACTTTAATGTTCTTTGAAACACCTTCAATGAGATAGTAAAACTGTCTTTGCTAATTGTTAACTTATGACATTATTCCTATCAGAGGTCGATAGCATGCTAAAACAATTGTTTATACGAATATGGAATATTTTGATAGCGGGCGAATCTAGTACAAGGACATGTTTAAATGCATTTTGATTTACAAAATTTATAATGTACACACAAATATTTACATTTACATACATAAAAACTTTGTTGATATCGTATACATATACAAACATATTGTACATTGATAGTAATCACTTAAAACAGTCATGGGCAAATAATGAATGACAGACACACATTAATTAACTTTGAACGAACTATACTATAATATTTTTTTAGATTTTAAAGGAGTGCTTTTCGGATCTATATTAAAATTTGTATGAAAGCTTAATTCGGATAATATGAGTCAAATTGGACCAAGTTTGCATAAGTAGCAACGTCCCTAAATTTGTTAGATCCCCTTGAAATTAAATGTATTATCTCATTGGATTATTATTTCATAACATACCATAGTTAACCGACCTAGGGCCGAAGTATTCATCTTGTCAAATTATAGATTAGTAGTTAGCGACCGAAAGCCGTAGAGTTTATCTATAATTCTACAGATTGCTGACCGCGAATTTATCTTTTCAGATTGAATCATTATTTTATAATATCTCTAGTTGACCAAGCGAGAGCTGACGCAATTATCTTATCGGATTAAATGCTTGCAGCTAACCCAATCGGATCATTATTTTATAAAATAACTTTTTCCTTATTAAAGCCATTTCGAGAAGTGTGTCTTTTGTACTTATCGAGAATAAGTACCAAAACTCGGAACCTAAAAACTAAAAAGTATCTATCATTAGCCTAAACAAGTATAGCTCTTTGCCAACATCTTAAAAAGATTCGCTCTGGGAAGCAAAATATCGCACTTGTTCCTCTAAAGAGAGACAACTCAACATAGTTTTCAAAAAGTACTAAAAAAGTGTACTTTTGTACTTAACGAGAATAAGGTTTCTATTAAATGATGTAGAAACTTAAAACGTCGATATAGAAGAATCAGGGCTTTTAGGAGATTATTAAATAACGTTTTCAGTATTTGCAAAAACGGTCTTACGGTGCACAGTGGGATGGTTTAAAAATATAATGAAAATAATTCGGTAACTTCTAAACCGTTTGGCGGATTAAAAAAACAAATTATGTTCATATAGTAGAAGTGTTGGGGAGCTTAGGTTTTAAACCTGGAAAGACTAGATTGTGCTGGGGCAGCGCAATCGGCCCCCAAATTAGGGCAACTCGGACTCATAAATAACTTAAAAAGCTATATAATTGCAATTTCCCTCATACTGTATAACCAATATATAGCTTAAGATCTACAAACAAACAGGAAATTTTTTCGAAAATTGACTATTTAAAGGAAATTTTTCAAAAATTTGATATTTAAAGGAAATTTTTCGAAAATTGACTATTTATAGGAAACTTTTCGAAAATTGACTATTTATAGGAAATTTTTTCGAAAATTGACTATTTATAGGTAATTTTTCGAAAATTGACTATTTAAAGGAAATTTTTCAAAAATTGACTATTTAAGGAAATTTTTCAAAAATTTGATATTTAAAGGAAATTTTCGAAAATTGACTATTTATAGGAAATTTTTCGAAAATTGACTATTTATAGGAAATTTTTCGAAAATTGACTATTTATAGGTAATTTTTCGAAAATTGACTATTTATAGGAAATTTTTCGAAAATTTACTATTTATAGGAAATTTTTCGAAAATTGTCTATTTATAGGAAATTTTTCAAAAAAATTACTATTTATAGGAAATTTTTCAAAACCTTTCAATTTATAGGAAATTTTTTGAAAATTTACTATTTATAGGAAATTTGACTATTTATAGGAAATTTTTCAAAAATTGACCATTTATAGGAAATTTTTCGAAAATTGACTATTTATAGGAAATTTTTCGAAAATTGACCATTTATAGGAAATTTTTCGAAAATTTACTATTTATAGGAAATTTTTCAAAAATTTACTATTTATAGGAAATTTTTTCGAAAATTGACTATTTATAGGAAATTTTTCGAAAATTGACCATTTATAGGAAATTTTTCGAAAATTGACCATTTATTGGAAATTTTTCGAAAATTGACTATTTATAGGAAATTTTTCAAAAATTGACTATTTAAAGGGAATTTTTCGAAAATTGACTATTTATAGGAAATTTTTCGAAAATTGACTTTTTATAGGAAATTTTACGAAAATTGACTATTTATAGGAAATTTTTCGAATAATTGACTATTTATAGGAAATTTTTCGAAAATTAACTGTTTATAGGAAATTTTTCGCAAATTTACTTTTTATAGGAAATTTTTCAAAAATTTACTATTTATAGGAAATTTTTCCAAAATTGACTATTTATAGAAATTTTTTCCAAAATTGACTATTTATAGGAAATTTTTCCAAAATTGACTATTTATAGGAAATTTTTCCAAAATTGACTATTTATAGGAAATTTTTTCCAAAATTGACTATTTATAGGAAATTTTTTCCAAAATTGACTATTTATAGGAAATTTTTCGAAAATTAACTGTTTATAGGAAATTTTTCGAAAATTTACTTTTTATAGGAAATTTTTCGAAAATTTACTATTTATAGGAAATTTTTCGAAAATTTACTATTCATAGGAAATTTTTCGAAAATTTACTATTTATAGGAAATTTTTCGAAAATTTACTATTTATAGGAAATTTTTCGAAAATTGACTATTTAAAGGAAATTTTTCGAAAATTGACTATTTATAGGAAATTTTTCGAAAATCGACTTTTTATAGGATATTTTACGAAAATTGACTATTTATAGGAAATTTTTCGAAAATTGACTATTTATAGGAAATTTTTCGAAAATTGACTATTTATAGGAAATTTTTGAAAAATGACTATTTATGGAAAATTTTTCGAAAATTTGCTATTTATAGAAATTTTTCGAAAATTGACTATTTATAGGAAATTTTTCGAAAATTTACTATTTATGGGAAATTTTTCAAAAATTGACTATTTATGGGAAATTTTTCGAAAATTGACTATTTATAAAAATTTTTTCGAAAATTGACTATTTATAGGAAATTTTTTTGAAAAATTACTATTTATGGAAAATTTTTCGAAAATTTGCTATTTATAGAAATTTTTCGAAAATTTACTATTTATAGGAAATTTTTCGAAAATTTACTATTTATGGGAAATTTTTCAAAAATTGACTATTTATGGGAAATATTTCGAAAATTGACTATTTATAGGAATTTTTTCGAAAATTGACTATTTATGGGAAATATTTCGAAAATTTGCTATTTATAGAAAAATTTTAAGAAAATTGAATATTTATAGAAAATTTTAAGAAAATTGAATATTTATAGAAAATTTTAAGAAAATTGACTATTTATAGAAAATTTTTCGAAAATTTACTATTTATAGGAAATTTTTCAAAAATTGACGACTTATAGGAAATTTTTTGAAAATTGACTTTATATAGGAAATTTTTCTAAGAAAATTTTCGAAAATTTACTATTTATAGGAAATTTTTCGAAAATTGACTAGTTATAGGAAATTTTTCGAAAAATTTACTTTTCATAGAAAATTTTTCGAAAATTGACTGTTGAGCTTTTTTTTAATTTTTTTAGTTTTTTCCTTAAAAAGTTTGAAAGTTTTCTCTTAAATCCGCCTAACGGTTTAGAAGTTACGGATTTATTTCTATTATATTTTTAGAATATCCCTCTGTGCAATGCGGTCCTTCTGCATTAGAATACGCTTCACTTCAGAACAAAAATCTTTTGTCTTTTGATATTTATTTAAATTTTTCCTAACAGAATTCTATTAATAAAAACTCACATCCAATATAAAGATTACTTACTACACATTCTCTAGATAAGTACTTGGATTTTTTCCATTATCCTTTGTCCTTTTATCCTCGTATGCAAAATATCAGCAGTAGCATCCTTGTACATTCAAATTGTGGCAGACTGACGGATGATGGCGATAAAGAAATTCAAAATCAAGATAAAACCATAACTTAAAGGCCGACAAAACAAAAGCCAATGAATGACTGGGAGGGTAATACTCCTCTCATAGTCTAACCCCACAAGTAGAGACATGAAGAGGGGAAAAAATCCGAAAACTATTAAGCCTCAAGCTGCTTTTGAACAGAATAAGTCAAGGCCATTCATTATCGCCCTAAAGAAAGAATAAATAGCAAAAAAAAAATTGTTTTGTTGCCGTAAAAAATATATAAAATATCACTTCAGATTTTTATAACAAATACTCGTAAGAGTAAGTATTTGTACTTGTACTGGTGGGGAGGGGGGTTATAAATATTTTGCTGTTCAGCGTTTATTGACCCTTTTCTTAACTCGGTAAATACTTTAAATTGTTTTCATTGTTATTTTGCTATATTTTTAGTTTATTTTTTTTTTGATTTTTTCTTTCGAGTATAAACCGCAATCAAGGATAATAATAAGTATTGTAAGAGGAAAATTGTGTTATTTATATAAAATATAAGAATTTTAAGGATTTTCTGTATAAATTATTTTGTTAATTGAAAAGAAATTGTTTACGGCTTAAAAGTAAATAAGGACAAGTGTGGCAAAGTGTAGATGTAAATATTTGATAAAAGAGGCTGTCATGTTTATGGTGTAAACGAAGGTTATAATTTTTATTGGCATCTCGAAAAGGAAAATTTGAGGTTTTTCATTATCGAAAAAGAGAAAGAATGTAGCGTGAATGCCGCTTTGTCAAAGAAAAGACAAAAACAAAATAGGCAAGAAACAAATTAAAATCCAATTTATAGCAACAAAATATATGGTTTGAGAAATCAACAAAGTATGATCTCGAACATTGTTACCACAACACTATTATTTTTGTGAAAATTGGGAATAGTTATGTAAATATTGGGAATATTTTTCAAAACAGAAATAGATTCTAATATTAAACAATTTTAGATTTATATATTTATACCCTTCATCACCATAAGTGCTGATTTGTATGTAACACATAGAAATATTTGTCTTAGACCCATCTTTTAGTATACCAATAGGCTTAGAATCACTTTCTGAGTCGATTTAGCGATGTCCGTCCGTCTGTCCGTCCGTCTGGCTGACTGGACCCCCATGTAAACTTTGTAATTAAACTACAGGTCGCAATTCTAAAGATAATTTGGCACAGATAATTTTTTTGATAATGGGACCATGGCTATTGAAATTCGTCAAAATCGGTCCATTATTTATGGTACCTCCCATAGGTCCCGATTCCCGGAATATTGGCCACAAAAATCTATATTTTTTCATAAAATTTAAAAGAAACTTAAATCACTGTACCAAATTTCGTTGAAATCGGTCCACATTTAACCATAGCTCCCATGTAAAATCTTTTCTAAAACGCACTAAATGAGACACTAAAACGCTCGTAAATAATGTGAATTTTAAGTTTATTTTTTGCATACATAATTTTTGTAACAAATGTAATCAATTTGCCAAATTTCGATATAATCGGTCCACATTTGACCCTAGCTCTCATGTAAGTCCAATTGGCGGAAACAGCCTAAATGTATAAGTTTTCAGAATATGTTTGTATGATGGCAAAATTTAGCAAATATTTGTCTTTATACAGGAAAAAGAACACCTTTGGCTTTAGTGGTGAAGGGTATCGTATGGTCGGGCTTGACCGACTATAGCACTTTCTTACTTGTTTTTTTAGATATTTTCGATCCAAAATTTTCTATAAAAAAATTTTTGATTACAATTTTTCCATAGAAAAATTTTTGGTAAAAAATTGTCCATAGAAATTTTTTTCTCAAATTCACAACCTCCTACAAAAAAATTTTGTATGGAAAAATTGATAAAAAAATTTCCATAGAAAAATTTTTGATAAAAAAATTTTCTATAAAAAAATTTTTGATAAAAAAATTGTCTATAGAAAAATTTTTGATATAAATATTTTCTATAGAAAAATTTTTGATAAAAAAATTTTCTATAGAAAAATTTTTGATAAAAAAATGTTCTATAGAAAAATTTTTGATAAAAAAATGTTCTATAGAAAAATTTTTGATAAAAAATTTTCTATAGAAAAATTTTTGAGAAAAAATTTTCTATAGAAAAATTTTTGATAAAAAATTTTCTATAGAAAAATTTTTGATAAAAAATTTTCTATAGAAAAATTTATGTTAAAAAAATTTTTGATAAAAAAATTTTCTATTTAAAAATTTTTGATAAAAAATGTTCTATTGAAAAATATTTGATAAGAATATTTTAAAACAATATTTTAAAACAAGTAAGTATATTCGGCTGTGCCGAATCTTATATACCCACCATCAAGTAAAAAAGAAGAGGCCAAATGATGACCGATTGTAACAAAATTTCACACACTGGCTGGTATTTATATAAAGCTTATTTTTGCAAAATTTAGTGGCAATAGCTGTCACTGCTTCTAATTTAATAGCTTTTAACTGGTCCTTGCTAAATATTTTTTGGTTTCCGGGAGTGTTTTTTATATGAAAGCTATAATCAAATATGGACCGATTCCTATAAAATTTGATATACTGACCAACAGTTGCATAAAACTTCTTCATTTCTTATTACAATTGTACTCAATTTATTAGAATTCATGTGTTTCCCGGGGCGGGGTTATATGGGAGCTCTAACTAAATGTGAACCGATTTCGACCATTTTCAGTACACAACTTTTGTTACATATCAAAAATACTTTTGTAGAATTTTGTCCCTCTAGCTTTTGTAGTTAAGGAGCTGTAGCGCTTTTATCTGACGGACCGACGGACATAAATCTTCTTTTCTTTTTGTGTTTCTGTAAATTTTTTATATGGGAGCTATGGTCAAATGGTGACCAATTGTAACAAAATTTTGCACTCTCGATGGCATTGCCATAAGACTTTCTTGTGCCAAATTTAGTGGTTATATCTGTTATACTTTTAGATTTATTGGCATTTAAGTGTAGTTTAGGTGCAATTTAGGCTGTTTTCGTAAGTTTTTTGTATGGGAGCTATGGCTAAATGTGAACCGATTTTGATGAAATTTTACACGCTGCCATCATCATCATAGCTGCTATAATTTGTCATTTATTAACAAATAAGCGATTAGCCTAGACGAGGTTATCCGGGAGCTATGGTCAAATGTGAACCGATTTTGCCCAGTTTCAATACCAACGTTTTCTCAGAGATGAAGAATATTTTTACTAAGTTTCAGTGAGCTAGCTCCTTTCGTTTAGGCTTTATCGTGACTTCAACAGACTGACAGACGGACAGACAGACGGACGGACAGACGGACAGACAGACAGACAGACAGACAGACAGACAGACAGACAGACAGACAGACAGACAGACAGACAGACAGACAGACAGACAGACAGACAGACAGACAGACAGGCAAACAGACAGACAGATATCGCTCGTCTTATAATTGCATAAGGATTCAGAATATATATCGTTTCAGTGAGCTAGCTCCTTTCGTTTAGGCGTTATCGTGATTTCAACAGATTTCAACAGACAGACAGACAGACGGACAGACAGACAGACAGACAGACAGACAGACAGACAGACAGACAGATATCGCTCGTCTTATAATTTCATAAGGATTCAGAATATATATCGTTTTTGGTTTTTGAGCCAATATTAAGGAAATTATAAACGGAATGACAATCTCAATATACCCCCCATTCTTTTTGATGGTGGGTAGAAAAAATAATATGCAAAAACAACAAAAATTAAAGGAACTATAACCAAAAATTTTGAATGTTGCTTATAAGCAACAAATGACATTAAAGGGTTAATTACGTGGCAATTTTAGCGGACGGTATTCGAAATTGACTCAGGATGTATTACAGTTGTGAGTTGATCGGTGTGTCGTTATGACACCTCAATTAATTTGCTATGTATTGTTTTGGAACTGGTAAAAGTTGGTCGTGGGAAGGGAATATAGGAAAAATTTTCCTATATTGTAACTTTCAGGAAAAACTTCTGCAGAAAATCGATTCCAACTACGTACTAAAATAAAAAACTTATTTTTCTATATATCTTTATAAGTTCTACTGACCAATCGACCACAAATGGGCAACGTGTATTGTGCAATATTGCTCGGGTTTTGAAAACGAGATTCCTGATTTTGTTAGAAATGTGTTACATAACCCAAATTGAGGCGGTTATCAAAGTGAATCAATAGAATTGGATACAGTATTATTACAGATGAGCACATTCACTCCACTTTAAAGCACTGGCAAATACATAAGAGTTGTATTCAAGCCACTGTGCAGTTTACTTGTATAGAGTCATAGTACAAGTGTTTGTTAGCTAGTTTTTGGGCTTTTATTTATTTTGTGTTTCTAGATAAATGTAAATTTTCCTCTATGTTCATACATTTACAATTGTCTACGAATTCTACTCAATGCTCAAAGGGACAACCAACTTGCAGTTGTTAGCAGGAACAAATGAATGAATAAAATATTTTTCTTTATATTTTAATTCTTGTTTTTTTTTTTGTTTTGTTGTCTATAGACTAAAAAGACGCATTCTTGAATAGAAAAATCTATGTCAAACATAACTATCGCTTCAAGTAAAAGATTTATTTCAAATTACAAGTGGATAGTGTTTTTTTTAGAAAAAATAAAACATCCCAGCAAAACTTTGGTAATGGCAAGTACTCGATAACTGGTTACCTTGTAACGACTGCAACATGACATCCGAATAAATAACAAGTTATTACAGAAGTACTTATTTGTAATTAAGATGGTAATTTAAACTGAATGGCCCCGGTTCAAATCCCACCAAGGGCAACAATTTTTTTAGTTTTTTTTTTATTAAAAGAGTCTTTTTAAATGATTTTTGAATTTTAAGAACTTAAATATTATCTTCTGTAAAAAAATTTGTAAAACTAACTCACGTTAATGAAAAAATACCTACATAATCAAAGTAGGGGATGTTGAATACCAAACACGATTCTAATTGGTCTTAACTTGGTAAGCCCAACTTATCTGGGTCATCCTTCATCTCAACTGTGGACACACACCTCCTCATGGTATCACCCGGGGAGCTAGTTTAACACCCATTAATATTGTGAGTTAACATGTTCCGAGAGTTGTCCCATAAGATTGATAAAAATGGGTTAGGATTACGGGCTAGTAACCCTCTCTTGAAAAAAATAAAATGAAGAGGATAAAATTAGAATTGAAATGTCCCACTACCTAATGTTAGAGGAGGATGTCCGAAACTTCGATAGAAAGACCAAGTAGAGGAACATTTTTCAAAGCTTGGCCTATAAAATTGGAGAATATTCGCACAAGATCAAAGTCCATGGAATTCTAAAATATGCTCTGACTTTGACCTTAACAGGTTGCAACATTTAAGTAAGTAAGAGTCAATCTTATGTAAAAACTTATACAAAAAAGAAGATTTAAATTGTTTAAGTTTTAAAATAATTTTAAAAAAGTTTTAAAATAATTACAAAAAATAGTATAAAAATATTTTTCCAAAAATTACAACAAAGCAAAAAAAAGCAGGGAAAAACAAAGTTATTTTCACATGATTTTGGATCTAAAAATAAAAATTATTTATATTAATTATAAGCTGCTAAGTTTTCAACATATAAAGTAGCTCAGTGGAAGAGTCTCTGCCTAGCAGTCGGAGGGTCTGGGTTCGAGCCCCCATGGGATCATAAAAAAAATTTTGTATTTCGTTTAAAAACATATGTTTTTAATAAAACAACAACAAAAAAGTTGTTGCTGTTGTTGTTGTTGCTTTCAAATTGCTTACCCAAGTCATTACTTTTCTGCAATTGGTAAGTACTTGCCTCCAATGACATCCCCATGTTAATGTAATGACTTAAACAGCGAATGAGTAAGTAGTTCGTGTTCAATAGTTTAACTGTTTAACTCATTATTTGGTAATGAAAAGTTTTACTGGGATTTTTTCCTTTAATCTTTCCAGATTTTTGAAAAAGTTGGAAGAAAAAAAAAGCTACAGAATTGTTGAAGTGCATTTTACATATTTATGTAGATTTTTATTTTGTAAAAGTTAAAGTACCATAAATGTGTCATATTTACCTACATACATGGAGACAAATGAGCCGACTTTATAAAAAAAAGTGTGGCTCATTAAAAATGCATTAATTAAGGAGAAGGAGTTAAATTTAACGTCACATTATTCATACGCCATGTACGATATTTAATGCAAATGTGTTAATAAGCATGAATTTAAGGCCCATTTACACTACATGTTTTGTTTTTATACCCTTCACCACCATAGGTGGAAAGGGTATTATAAGTTTGTGCTGATGTATGTAACGCATAGAAATATTTGTCTTAGACCCACCTTTTAGCATACCAATAGGCTTAGAAGCACTTTCTGAGTAGATTTAGCGATATCCGTCCGTCCGTCTGGCTGGCTGGACCCCCATGTAAACCTTGTAATCAAACTACAGGTCACAATTATAAAGATAATTTGATTTGATTTGGCACAGATCATTTTTTTTGATAATGGGACCATGGCTATTGAAATTGGTCAAAATCGGTCTATTACTTCTGGTACCTCCCATAGGTCCCACTTTCCGGAATTGATATATTGGCCACAAATATTAATATTTTTTCGTGAAATTTAAAGCAAATACTGCTTATATAAACTAAAATCACTGTACCAAATTTGAAATCGGCCCACATTTGACCATAGCTCTTTAAAAACGCACTAAATGAGACAAAAAATCACTAAAACGCTAGTTAATCTAAAGATAATGAAAATTTTGAGTATATTTTTTGCATACATAATTTTTGTAACAACTGTAATCAATTTGCCAAATTTCGAAATAGTCGGTCCACATTTCTCATATAAGTCCAAATGACGGAAACAGGTTAAATATATAAGTTTTGAGAAAATGTTTGTATGATGGCAAAATTTAGCAAATAACACCTTCGACCTTAGTGGTGAAGGGTATCGTATGGTCGGGCTTGAACGACTAGAGCGCTTTCTTACTTGTTTTTTCTATATATGAGGTTATTTAAAGAAAACTATATAAATATAAAAAGTATTAACTCTTTTAAATACAATTCTTTTGTCATATACATATAGATTTTTGTAAATTTTTCATCCCATTTTTTTGTCATTTTAAAAATACATATGGTGTAAAACCTCCTTTAGTATGTAAACACATCCAAATAGGCTTAACAGAAATTTAAAATGTTTGGGAGCTTTCCTTTGAAATAAAGATATTCTTTTGACTTCTTGTAGTTTCCACTAAGATTTTCTTTATGAAGTTAAAAATGTATGTTATGTTAATTCATATTATATGCAACACTGTGCTACAAGAATTCGAGTTTGGTAAAATATATAGTCAGCTAGAGTTCACTTCTATTCGAATTCTGGATATATTGTTCTGTTTGTTGGATATGGAGTAAGAAAATATTAGGAGTTTTCCTATTAGTTCAAGTTCTTTTTATACCCACGATCAAAAATAATGGGGGGTATATTGAGATTGTCATTGCGTTTGGTTTCTCAAAGGGGACGCTAGAAAAGTACAGCGACAGGGACAGCAGACGACGCCATATTTCATGCTGTTCTTTTGACATTTCTCTCCAGTAAGGTTTGACATTTTATGATGGAAAGATATAAGAGCCAACAATGAATCGAAATTATTAAAATTTACTTCCGAAGTTCGGAGTCAGTGGTCCCAACGTTAAGAGAGAAATTGTCTTCAGCGATGAGGCTTTTTTCTGGCTGAATGGCTTCGATAATAAAAATAATATGCGTTAGTGGTCAGGCAGCAATCCACACGTACTTCATGAGTCATCATTGCATCCCGAAAAAATTACGGTTTGGTGCGGTTTATGGGCGGGCAGCGTCATTGGGTCGTACTTCTTTCGTGATGAATGGGAATTGCTACCGTTCAATGATAACCGAATATTTTTGGCCCCACCTGGATGATATGACTTGGAGAACATGTGGTTCCAACAGGACGGCGCCATAAGCCACACAGCTATTGTCAAAATCAATTTATTGAAAATCAAGAAAACAAGTTCTATCTCACGAAATGAACCAGTCAAGTGGCCGACTCGGTCCTGCGATTTGACGCCGTTAGACTATTTCCTGTAGGGACGATTGATGAACTTCGTACGAATATCGAAGGTGAAATTGCGGCAGTATCGGCCAATTTATGCTTGAAAACCGTAGAAAATTGGGTTCAGCTTCTGGACTTCTGCAAACGTGGGCATGCAAAAGAAATCGAGTTCCATACATAATGGCATCAAACGTGCTTTTACAGAAATAAATAATTTCATTGATATTTAAAACCGTTTTTGTTTTATTTAAAAAAAATCTTTGTAGCGCTCTTATTGAAAACCCCTTTACATATATTCTGAATCCTTATGAAATTCTAAGACGAGCGATGTCCGTTTGTCTGTTGAAAACACGATAACAAAAAGAGCTTGTTCACTGAAGCTTAGCAAAAATACTCTTCATTTTTTTTTTGGCAAATTTTGGTATTGAAATTGGTCGAAATCGATTTACATTTGACCATAGCTTCCGTATAACCGCCTAGGCTAATCGGTTGTTTGCTAATAAATGACAAATTTTAACAGGTATGATAATAAAATTTATTATATAGAAGTATATAGATCCTATGCTCCACTGGGAGTCAATGATAGCAGAAGAAGAAGAAGTTTTAAATAAGCACTAGCCAGCATATTAAATTTCAACAAAATCGGTCCACATTTAACCATAGCTCCCATACAAAAAACTTACGGAAACAGCCCAAATTCCACTTAAAATACACTTAAATGCCAATAAATTTAGCACAAGGAAGTCTTATATCAATACCAGCCAGTGTGCATTTTGTCAGAATCGGTCACCATTTGACCACAGCTCCCATATAAAAAACTTACAGAAACACAAAAATACAAAAAAAGGGGCTTAAGTCCGCCTGTCCGCCAGATAAAAGCGCAATAGCGCCTTAACAAGAGGAGCTAGAGGAACAAAATTTTGCAAAAGTATTTTGGTTATCTTGAAATAGTTGTGTATTGAAAATGGATAAAATCGGTTCACATTTAATTAAAGCTTCCATATAACCCCGTCCCGGGAAACACATTAATGCTGATAAATTGAATACAATTGTAATAGCTATTACGACTAAATTTAGAAAAGAGAAGTTTTATGCAACTATTGGTCAGTATATCAAATTTTATAGGAATCGGTCCATATTTGACTATAGCTTTCATATAAAAAACACTACCGGAAACTAAAAAAAAATGTAGCAAAGAAAAGTTAAAAGCTATTAACCCAGTAAAACTTTTCATTACCAAATAATGAGTTAAACAGTTAAACTATTGAACACGAACTACTTACTCATTCTCTGTTTAAGTCATTACATTAACATGGGGATGTCATTGGAGGCAAGTACTTACCAATTGCAGAAAAGTAATGACTTGGGTAAGCAATTTGAAAGCAACAACAACAACAACTTGTTTGTTGTTGTTTTATTAAAAACATATATTTTTAAACGAAATACAAAATTTTTTTTATGATCCCATGGGGGCTCGAACCCAGACCCTCCGACTGCTAGGCAGAGACTCTTCCACTGAGCTACTTCATATGTTGAAAACTTAGCAGCTTATAATTAATATAAACAATTTTTATTTTTAGATCCAAAATCATGTGAAAATAACTTTGTTTTTCCCTGCTTTTTTTTGCTTTGTTGTAATTTTTGGAAAAATATTTTTATACGATTTTTTGTAATTATTTTAAAACTTTTTTAAAATTATTTTAAAACTTAAACAATTTAAATCTTCTTTTTTGTATAAGTTTTTACATAAGATTGACTCTTACTTACTTAAATGTTACAACCTGTTAAGGTCAAAGTCCGAGCATATTTTAGAATTCCATGGATTTCGATTCTCCAATTTTATAGGCCAAGCTTTGAAAAATGTTCCTCTACTTGGTCTTTCTATCGAAGTTTCGGACATCCTCCTCTAACATTAGGTAGTGGGACATTTCAATTCTAATTTTATCCTCTTCATTGTATTTTTTTTCAAGAGAGGGTTACTAGCCCGTAGTCCTAACCCATTTTTATCGATCTTATGGGACAACTCTCGGAACATGTTAACTCACAATATTAATGGGTGTTAAACTATCTCCCCGGGTGATACCATGAGGAGGTGTGTGTCCACAGTTGAGATGAAGGATGACCCAGATAAGTTGGGCTTACCAAGTTAAGACCAATTAGAATCGTGTTTGGTATTCAACATCCCCTACTTTGATTATGTAGGTATTTTTTCATTAACGTGAGTTAGTTTTACAAATTTTTTTTACAGAAGATAATATTTAAGTTCTTAAAATTCAAAAATCATTTAAAAAGACTCTTTTAATAAAAAAAAACTAAAAAAAATTTGTTGAACTTGGTGGGATTTGAACCGGGGCCATTCAGTTTAAATTACCATCTTAATTACAAATAAGTACTTCTGTAATAACTTATTATTTATTCGGATGGTATGTTGTAGTCGTTACAAGGTAACCACTTATCAGAATACTTGCCATTACCAAAGTTTTGCTGGGAAATTACAAACTATGATAGCTATGTCCACTATATTTTCAAGGAATAAGCTTTTAAGAACTTAAATACCAGCCAGTGTGCAAAATTTTGTCACAATCGGTCACCATTTGACCATAGCTCCTACATAAAAGACTTTACACAAAAATACAAAAAGAAAGGGGCTTTTAGTCCGTCTCTCCGTCAGATAAAAGTGCAATAGCGTCTTAATGAAAAGAGCTAGAAGGACAAAATTTTACAAAAATATTTTTGATATCTTAAGAAAGTTGTGTATCGAAAATGGGCAAAATCGATTCATATTTAGTTAGAGCTCCCATATAACCCCGCCCCGGGAATTATATTAATGCTTATAAATTGAAAAAAATTGTAATAGCTATGACGACTAAATTTAGAACATAGAAATTTTATGCAACTATTGGTCAGTATATCAAATTTTATAGGAATCGGTTGATATTTCACCAAAGCTTTCATATAAAACCACTCCCGGAAGCCACTAAAATGCCATAAACGCCAGTTGTAAGCCATTAAATTATAAACTACGACAACTATGATCACTAAATTTTGCACAAATAAGCTTTATATAAATAAAAGCGAGTGTATAAAATTTTGTGACAATCGGTCACCATTTAACTATAGATCTTATATACTATATAACATTACCTTTTTATATCTACAATAAAAAGGTTTGGAAGATTTGACCATCTTCGAGAAAAGGGACTTTGTGTATGAAAATGAACCCAGAAAAACTTTGGTAATGGCAAGTACTCTGATAACTGGTTACCTTGTAACGACTACAACATACCATCCGAATAAATAACAAGTTATTACAGAAGTACTTATTTGTAATTAAGATGGTAATTTAGACTGAATGGCCCCGGTTCAAATCCCACCAAGGGCAACCATTTTTTTTAGTTTTTTTTTTTATTAAAAGAGTCTTTTTAAATGATTTTTGAATTTTAAGAACTTAAATATTATCTTCTGTAAAAAAGATTTGTAAAACTAACTCACGTTAATGAAAAAATACCTACATAATCAAAGTAGGGGATGTTGAATACCAAACACGATTCTATTTGGTCTTAACTTGGTAAGCCCAACTTATCTGGGTCATCCTTCATCTCAACTGTGGACACACACCTCCTCATGGTATCACCCGGGGAGATAGTTTAACACCCATTAATATTGTGAGTTAACATGTTCCGAGAGTTGTCCCATAAGATCGATAAAAATGGGTTAGGATTACGGGCTAGTAACCCTCTCTTGAAAAAAAATACAATGAAGAGGATAAAATTAGAATTGAAATGTCCCACTAGCTAATGTTAGAGGAGGATGTCCGAAACTTCGATAGAAAGACCAAGTAGAGGAACATTCTTCAAAGCTTGGCCTATAAAATTGGAGAATATTCGCACAAGATTGAAATCCATGGAATTCTAAAATATGCTCGGACTTTGACCTTAACAGGTTGTAACATTTAAGTAAGTAAGAGTCAATCTTATGTAAAAACTTATACAAAAAAGAAGATTTAAATTGTTTAAGTTTTAAAATAATTTTAAAAAAGTTTTAAAATAATTACAAAAAATCGTATTAAAATATTTTTCCAAAAATTACAATAAAGCAAAAAAAAGCAGGGAAAAACAAAGTTATTTTCACATGATTTTGGACCTAAAAATAAAAATTGTTTATATTAATTATAAGCTGCTAAGTTTTCAACATATGAAGTAGCTCAGTGGAAGAGTCTCTGCCTAGCAGTCGGAGGGTCTGGGTTCGAGCCCCCATGGGATCATAAAAAAAATTTTGTATTTCGTTTAAAAATATATGTTTTTAATAAAACAACAACAAAAAAGTTGTTGTTGCTTTCAAATTGCTTACCCAAGTCATTACTTTTCTGCAATTGGTAAGTACTTGCCTCCAATGACATCCCCATGTTAATGTAATGACTTAAACAGCGAATGAGTAAGTAGTTCGTGTTCAATAGTTTAACTGTTTAACTCATTATTTGGTAATGAAAAGTTTTACTGGGAAGTTATAAGAAAAATTAAAAATACAATTTTTCTCATTTTTATCGATTATCCCAAGTTTTGTACGTTTTGTACGTAAATCAATTTTTATCAGAAATCTAACTCATTTCATCTTATTCTACATCCTTTTAGGTACCAAAATCCACGCTTAAGTCTAAACCCGTTTTTTGACAAACTAGGTCCCTTTTCTCGGAGATGGTCACATATTAGGATTGCACCTATGAAATTAGATAGCTATCAATTAATGTTAAAAATATATGGACTTGTCGTATTACTAGACTTTACCGGGTTATGAGACCATATTTTGTGCAAAGTAAATACCAAGGAAATCATTTAGATACATTTAAATGTTAAACTATAAAGCTACTGCAACCGAATTTAGTCCAAAGATTTTACCAATATTTTGAATTAGCTGCATGCTCGTAGATAAGGGCAAATCCGAAAAATATTAAATCAAGGACAAAATTTTAAGACTGCCAAAACAACGTATTTGTGTTTAAGAAAAAAAATGACCATATACTGACCCTTTAGAATATATCTGTGGCAATATGGAAGAATAGCTTAAGTCGAAAATTGAAGTTTTGAGATATCATCAATTTTGTGTAGTTTTTCTTCTGCTTGATTTCTGCGAATAATTTATGAATTAATATATTGGTAACAAGTTTATTAGAGAAGAAGGATGAATATTTAAAAAAATATTGTTAAATTCAGACGATTTTTTACGTTTTTTCTACTTAAGCTCTTTTTTGAAACTAAAATTTTAGTTGATCTGGACCTTAAGTAACTTTAAACTGTAACTTTACTGTTAAAAAAAACAGTATATATTGTGTAGTTTTATGTAAACATAAGTTGTTTGAAAATAATGACTTTATTTTTTCAAAGTCTACAATTGTGCAGCTTAAGTGAAGTTAAGCGAAATCGTCATATGATGAAAGAAAAATCTGAATATGTATACAAAAATATGTGAACATAAGTTGTTTTGATCAATGCATTTTTGATTCAAAAACTTAAGCTAAAAAGTAAACGTACATAACATTGACAAAAACTAGAAGTTTTTAAAACGGACTAAACACGTTTAAGCGCCTTTGTTTCCGTAATGCAATAAATGTCTTAACTCAATTCTCTCTTAAGTCGACTTAAGCTACTCTTCCATATTGCCACAGATATAATGTATACAATTTTTGATTGCTCTCTTCGTAAATGGCAGGGGTTTATTTGCACCCATCTCGAATTTTTATTCATTTTTTAAAATAATAGATTTTTTAAAACTTCATAAAAATCACAAAAACATCATTTTAGGTATCAAGTTTCAGTATGGGCTCAAAGTTTGCTTAATTTGATACAATTAGATGCAAAAGACCCCATCAAAAGTAATTGGAGTGATATAAATAACATGAAGTAAAAATGGGCTCACAGTGTGTAGCGTCCGTCACAGAAATAAAGGTTTTTTTAATTTGACTAGTGCAATTTTTCCTTTTTCTCCAATTGAACTTGATTCGTAAAGAGAACTTATAAGATGCTTTACATAAGGCTAAAAATATATAGATGTTTATAAAGGGTGGTTAAATTGTAAGGGCCGATGTTGAATGTGAACCACACCTAAACGCCAAGTTTTTTTCCGAATTTTATTTGACATTTCTCTATTTCAGACTTACTCAATTTGAACCATGGAGAGATACACAATCCAACAATGTGTTAAAAATATCCAGACTTATTATGAAAATGGACGTTCAAATCAAAATGCATATCGTGCACTTCGTGATTTTTTTGGTCGCAAAAATTGTGGAAAAATTCGAGCAAACCGGATCTGTAGAAGATGTGAGAACACCAGTGCATGCTCGTACAGCTCGTACTCGTACAGAAAATATTGCTGCTGTTCGCGATAGTGTGGCTGAAGAGCCGTCCACCTCAACTCGTCGTCGTGCCCAACTATTGTACCTCTCACGCCCGTCGTTGATGGACATTATGCATAAAGACTTGCATTTACATGCTTACAAGGTGCAATTGGCTCAAGAACTAAAGCCTCTTGACCATTCCAAACCTCGTCAATGGGTAGAATGGTGGCAAGAAATGGCAACAGTGGATGATCAATTTTCGAAGAAAATCATCTTCAGTGATGAGGCACATTTTCATCTCAGTGGATTCGTCAATAAACAGAATTGCCGCATTTGGGCGAATGAGAATCCAAGAGTGATTTTCGAAAAACCAATGCACCCACAAAGAGTGACTGTTTGGTGCGGTTTATGGGCTGGCGGCATCATCGGGCCGTATTTTTTCCAAAATGAGGCCCGTCAGGCAGTTACTGTCAATGGTGTTCGCTATCGTGAGATGATAACGAACTTTTTATGGCCCGAATTGGAAGATATGGATGTGGACGATATGTGGTTTCAGCAGGACGGTGCCACTTGCCACACAGCTAACGAAACAATGGCTCTTTTGCGCAACCAATTCAATGGCCGTGTTATTTCATGTAATGGCGATGTCAATTGGCACCGTTGGACTATTTTCTTTGGGGTTATTTGAAAGAAAAGGTATACGTCGATAAGCCAGCAACAATTCAAGAGCTAAAGGATGAGATAATTCGGCAAATTAATAATTAACCATCGGATGGAGTGGTGCCGCCGTAGTCGCGGCGCCCATTTGGCCGATATTTTGTTCAATACATAATTGAGTAATACCAATATATCATAGTAAAATAAAATTACAATAATTTCCTAAATAGTTTGTGTTTTATTCAAAATCAACATCGGCCCTTGAAATTTAACCACCCGATATATCATTTTACAGAAAAATATGTATGGGAAAGTGTGTAGCGTCCGTCACAGTATATATTTGTTACAAAATGATATTTATTAAATATAATATTTACTAACACATATCCGTTTGATTCATAAAGCAATAACACAGTCTATATCCACAGTTTAAATTTAAGATATTCGGTGTTAAAAAAATATACAGTGGGGCAAATTTTATGCTTTTGAAATTTAATTTTTTTTTTGAGTTTTTGGACACTCTAACAGTTAGCCGACGATAAATAAGAAGTAAAAAGTGAAAAACTTTAAAAAAATATATGTATGTAGCCGTTTTGTGAAGTATTAAATTGTGTCCAAAAATCGATTTTTACCGCCAACATGAAAAGGAAGGAGATGAAATCTGGGAATAAATAAAACCATTATTTTCACAGATTGACAAATCCTTAACAAAACATAAAATATGAATTTTTTCCTAATAAAAAACATTCAAGTATAAACTGTATCGTCCGTCACGTAGCGTCCGCAACAGTTCATTTATGGATTTTTAGTGAAACTGGAAACTTTAAAATATTTTATAAAAGCTGTTTTACAATCCTCTGATTTTCCTCTTTCTTTAATGTATTTACAATTTATTTATTACTTTGACCGATTTGATGAAAATTACAGAAACACGTGTTGAAAAAAAAGTCACTTCCATTTTTTGTAGCGTCCGTCACAGCACTTTAAAAGCGAATATCTTTTTCCTTCAAAAGAAGCATGTAAAATGAAAATATGCCATTCGATAGCACAATCGATGGGCTAATATTATCGGAAATCTGTGCGAAGCTATCTAGTGTAGAACGGCAATGGGATACATTTAACTACAACAAAATCCGTACAAATGTATCGTCCGTCACGCAGGATTTGCCCATATGTGAGATATGTTTCTAAATTTAACACAAAATGATGGTGGGTATATAAGATTTGGCACAGTCGAATGTTAAGCCATTTTGTTTTTTGACCTTATTGGGCTTTATTTGGACCGATTTATTAAAATTTAGAAATTTGGTTAAAGTTTGTATTAAAAATATATGTACAAGATGCAATAGTCATTGTAGTCGACTTTTGACATAAGGTCTTTTAAGACAGATATAGTCAAGTATGGACCAATTCCAACGGTACAGTAATTTGTGTTTATATAAGCAGTAGTTATTTTAAATTTCATAAGAATCTACTAAAATTTATGGCCATAATCTGAATTTCGGAATGTGGAACCTACAGGAGGTAATGAACCGATTTAAATCGCAATTGTCGCACTGCCAAAAATACAGTCTCTTCCAAATTTCTTAACAAAATCTTAAAAATTGTCTGTACTTTGATTACAAGTTTACATAGACAGACTGACAGTCGTCCAGACGGACGGAATTATATCGTTAAATTGATTTACGGGATGTTTCTGAGTGTATGTGTATACTTGAAAGTGGGCCTCTATTTCTATGCATTGCATACATCAGCAGGTTATTATATATTTCTTTATTTAAAAAAAAAAAACTTATTATCAACTCAAGGTCGATTTTTAAGTATTTCTCATTGGTAATACCCTTAATAGTATTCAATTTTCCACACTTCGTGAAAAAAATGATTTGGTAATGGGTTTTTCAAGGAATTAATTAATCAAATAAACCCAGAATTGATGTATTTATTTAGTCACAGAAAAAAACCTAAATTCCAAATACTTAATACGCAAACGATTTAAAAATGAAAGAAAAACCTAACATGTGGCACAGTAATGCAATGATGCGAACATTCGAACAAAGTAAACAATTTCAAAACAACTCTTCAGTCAACCATACATTCACATCCATTACAACACAGCCATCTATCCACTCACCCAACCATAGAATGGCAACCAATGTAATACCCAAAACACCCATTTTCTGATCCATCCTTTCGCTTTTCAATTGTGGGTGCAAAAGGTCTATTCGCATTAAAAATTTTGCAATTAATATTGCAGAACAGAAGTTGTTGGTTGATGCAGTTGATGATGATGATGATGTTCTTCGACTACTCAAATATTCAACATCAATTGCTGCAGTTAACTCTAGGACAACGAAGCAAAATAAAATAAAATCCTTGTAAAACAAGTAAGAGAGCGCTATAGTCGGTCAAGCCGACCATACGATACCCTTCACCACTAAGGTCAAAGGTGTTATTTTTCCTGTATAAAGACAAATATTTGCTAAATTTTGCCAAAACTTATATATATTTAACCTGTTTCCGTCATTTGCACTTATATGAGAGCTAGAGTCAAATGTGGACCGATTATCTCGAAATTTGGCAAGTTCACTACAGTTGTTACAAAAATTATGTGTGCGAAAAAAAAAAAAATTCAAAATTTTCATTATCTTTAGATTTACGAGCGTTTTAGTGATTTTTTTGTCTCATTTAGTGCGTTTTTAAAGAAGAGTTTGTATGGGAGCTATGGTCAAATGTGGACCGATTTCAACGAAATTTCATACAGTGATTTAAGTTTACATAAGCAGTATCTGTTTTAAATTTCATGAAAAAATATTGATATTTGTGGCCAATATATCAATTCCGGGAAGTGGGACCTATGCCAAATTTCATCAAATTATCTTCAGAATTGCGACCTGTAGTTTGATTACAAGGTTTACATGGGGGTCCAGCCAGCCGGCAGCCAGCCGTCCAGCCAGCCAGACGGACGGACGGACGGACATCGCTAAATCGACTCAGAAAGTGATTCTAAGCCTATTGGTATACTAAAAGGTGGGTCAAAGACAAATATTTCTATGCGTTACAAACATCAGCACAAACTTATAATACCCTTTCCACCTATGGTGGTGAAGGGTATAAATACATACATACATACTAGTACATATATATATCTTTACGATTGTATTGTAACTACTCGTATAGTATGTGAAATGGGGAAACGAAATTTAATAATAAAAACAAAAAAGTTTTTCCGTAAGCGGAAAACTGACATACACAAATGTTTACTCAGAATGAAGGAAAATGGTAAAAATCTCAAGTTTACATCACGTGTTGTGAGCGATGAAAGGTAACGACAACAATTTCTGCTATACATTTTTACAAATGCGTGAGAAATTACTTACAAGAGATGAGAAAGAGTTTAGAAAGAGAATAACGTTAAATGGAGAGAGAATTGGTAATAGAAAAGTATTTACCGCTACTATTTTATAAGATGCCAGACTTTTTAGTAACCACTGGATAAATGGGTTACCAACCTAAAGTTTTGTAATCTGAGTTCTATTATACCTTCCGATGTAGAATGAGATTCTTCAGTATTAACCGCTCCATAATAATCTTTTCATTTCAATGTTTACCCAACATTTTCGATACCAATTTTCGATTCAATTATCTCTTCCTGCTTCCGAGGAAAAGGCATTTACAAATTTTAATGTAAGTATAAATCCCCTAAGCATTGTTTTCAAACATCCGCGAACAAAGGAAACATGAAGGAACTATTTAAAACAACAAAGAAAATCACTGGTACGAGGAAAACAAATGCAATACATATTATTAAGGAAACGGAGTCATGGTAGCGGTTAGACAGGAAAAACTGTTAGCATGGAAGCAACACTTTAATCGCACCCTAAATGTAATCAGTAATTAAAATGTAGAAGCCCTCCGAAAAATATATAAATTTTAAGCCCCAACCAACAAGGAGATTTCTAAGGCAGTAAGTATATATATATATATATGTATTTAGTCCTTTAATTCCTGGTGGCACATAGGGCCTCAACAAATGTTTTCCATGTAAGTTTATCGGTAGTCATCACTTTCATCTCGTTCCATGATACACCGAACTCCCTCAGCTCGTTCTCAGCTTGGCGTCACCACGTGTTTGCGGGTCTACCAGACCTCCTGGAACTTTGAGGATTATATTCAATAACTCGACGATTTATAACAATGGCCGCTTTTCTCAATGTGTGTCCTAGCCAGCCATGTTTTCTAGTGCGTATGCTTATTTGTAGCGGGTCCTGAGCGGTGCGCAACCATAGGTCTTCATTAGTGATTGTGTAGGGTCAGAAAATTTTAAGTATACGTCTTAAGCACCGATTAACAAAAGCTTGTAGACTGTTCATCTCACGGCTCGAGATATTCCAAGTCTCACAACCATATAGGAGCACGGTTTTAACATTGGTGTTAAAAACTTTTATTTTGGTGGTAGTCGAGATATTTTGAGATCTCCAGAGTTTGTTTAGTATGCCAAAAGCTTGCTTTGCTCTACATAACCTATTTTGAATGCTTTCTCTACTGCCTCCACTTTTAGAGAAAATACTCCCTAGGTAACAGAAAGTTTCAACTTCATCAATGAATTGTCCAGCAAGATAAAATTTGGCGTCATTTTGTGAATTAATTCGCATTGATTAGTTTTCTTGATGTTAATCTGAAGACCAGCTAGAGCAGCACGGGAGGCAAAGTCTTGGACTGCAAGCTTAAGAATCGATGCGTAATCGATGTCATCTAGTGTATCGTGAAGACCCCACGAGATACCATGTTGCCCAGTCATCGAATTAATCAACACAGCATCAGCTATGTTAAATAACAGTGGGGATAACACACATCCCTGACGGACTCCAATCTTAACACTAATGGGCTTGCTCTGACAACCTTCATGGAGAATACAGCAAAACGCGTTATTGTAAAGCTCTTTTATGAGTCGTATGATTTTCTCGGGGACTCCTTTGCATCTTAAAGCTTCCCAAATAGCGCTGTGCTCTAAAGTGTCAAATGCACGTTTAAAATCAATAAATAATAGGAAAAGAGGAGATCGTCATTAAACCGATTGTTCCACAATAACCCTAAGGCTATTGATGTGATCAATACAGGATTTATTCGGTCTCAAGCCTGCTTGTTCGGGTCTAAGCTGTGGTTCAACAATGGACGCTATGCGACTGTGCAGAATATGGGCTATGAATTTATTGAAAAGTGATACACCTCCAGTTTGAACAGTCGTGCAATTTCCCTTTTTTTAGGAATTGTTATAATTAGGCCTTCTCTGAGGACGTTTGGCAGTCTTTCGTCCGACCAGTATTTTATTATCAAAGGCTTTAAAAGCTTTGCGGATAGAGCTGTATTGGCTTTTAATAATTCAGGTGTAATTCCATCAGTACCTGCAGACTTTCCAGATTTTATTCGTTTAATTGCGGCAGTTATTTCTTGAGATGTTGGTGGTGCTATCTCAAAATCGTTATAAGCATTATTACTGTGACGCACAGGATCGCAATCACATATTTTTTTTAGCGAACTTTGATTTTGCATTAATGAGAAGATACGTTCAGTCTAAGACAGGCTGTCGTACATTTTAAAGATCATATCATCATATAATAAAGGAAATCTGTCCTGGAAAATTTGTAGACTGTTATCGGGATGAAGCAATGGACTTATTCACTTCCTCTTTTTTCAATGCATGACCAGATTGTCGTCTACGTCCGCCATATATTTTTTTCATCTTCAGACGCACAAAAACTCAACTGTTTTAGATTCTGGGCCCAAATACAACTGTCAGAAATTTGTTCGATAAACTCGATCTACATTGACTTAGCGATATTAATGAGGGTTTCGGTTTACTAAATATATGCAGATTTGATCGACTAAGATGAACAGTGCCTTTTTAAGATTTCAAGTACTTATATTGCATTTGAGGCGCAGCAACTTTATTGGATTCAGATGACTAGGTCTTCTTCTTCTTCTGTTATGCTTTACTTCCAGAGGGGCATAGGGACTCAACCATTCTTTTATGTCAGACTCTGTTGCGAGATGTTAGGCATACGTCATTCCATAGAGTTTGCTGCTTCCAACTTCTTATCCACCTTCTCCACGTTCTAGCACCAACTCGACGGTCTCTTGCTTGTGGATTCTAACGAAGCGCTTGTCGAGCAAAGTTGGTATTTGACCTTTGAAGTGCGTGGAATATCCAACACCATTTCCGTTGACAAACCTCAATAAAAGCAGGGATTTGGTTCGAGTTATATATTCGTAACTTAATTGTAGATTATATTTGCCGAGATTTCTAATTAGCTCGGTCTTATTAATACGCTCTTGAATGTCCTCGTTGGTGCCACCTCATGTAGATACCAAACTTCCGAGATTATTGAAGGTACCTACACTTCTAACAACCTCGTTACCAAATAAATGTGCGGTGACGGGTTTGCACTATAGTCTCCAGACGTAATCTTTTCTGGAAATGTTAAATTTTCACTGTCCAGGTGCCCAATATTCAACAGTGATAGCTTCAGTTTTTTCTTGAAAGTGACCTAAGCTTTGACTTGGAAGACATACGTCATTGGCATATTTCATTGGATATTAGATCCTACCAATCGAAGCCAAGCGCATTATATTGTCGATAACGAGAAAAAAAGTTTAGAGGAAAAGATGCATCCTTTTCTATTATCCTTGACTCCCAGTGGAGTTACTGCTGGAGTAAGGCAAGGGGACCCACCTTACTCCAGCAGTAACATCGAACAGATGTGACAATTTATCCATGTGTAGGACTCGACATTTATTCTCCACAGATAACTCCTATTGACACTGCCGAATCCCTTCATAATGTCAATAAACGCTAAGTAAATGAGGATGCGAAAGTCATACTATTGATAAGATCAACACAAGAGCTTAAAACTACACGACTTTGCATCATGTCTTTATTTTTAATTTAGGACCAGCACTCGGAGGATGGAACTAGGAAAATAGCTTATGGGAGGGTGGATAGATAAAGTAGTGTTTATGGACATTTGATTTGAACTTTCCTATATTGCAACTGGCAGGAAAAATTTCTGCGGGAAGTAAATTTCACATACGAACTGTACGGCTAAAGAACGAATTTTCTCTGTAGTGTGTTGTTCTGTCTACTGGCCAATCGACTACGAAGACATGAGCTCTAACAGATAGACGTGTATTGAGTAAAAAAACTCGAGTTTCGGGAACGAGTTCCCTGATTTCATTAGAGCACATTCCAAAGTAGTAACGATAGAACAGTGTGACACAACCCACATTGCGACGGTGCCTCAGCGAATCAATAGAGTTAGATACCCTACTGTCACCAATAAGCACCTTCGCCCTCTCCTGTACTCGGTCGAGAAGCTCCAAAATAGACTTTGAAGCACCGGCCCATACATGAGAGTTGTATTCCATTTTCGGTCGGATATAGGTGGTGTAAATAGTAAGGAGATCAGATGAAGTGAAGTATCTCTTGCACGCTTTTAGAAAACCGAGACACTTGAAGTCACACAGTCACCGTTTTTTGGTATTCTAGGAGGTTGGCATAGCTTTCTCATGCCATTTTTTACGCAGAAACTTCATATAAATGCATCTCAGCTGAGATATTATAATTTTTTGGGGCCATGTTTATACACATAAAAGCACAAAAACTTTAATAACTCTAAGCGTAAATGCATTTGATTTCTTAAACTTTGTACAGATAAATATTTTGTGAATATAAACCAATAACCAACATTTGGTAACAATCGGTCCACAATAGACCCTAGCTCCCATATCAGGCCCTTAGCCGGAAATGACAAAAATCTCGAAATTTTGAAAAAATAGCACATAGTATATGTATGTACGTCTCTAAGACTTAAGGAAAACTTGTTTGATTGTTGGTCCATATTTTACCTTAGTAGTGAAGGGTATCATATAGTCGGGCTTGACCGACTATAGCTTCTCTTATTTGTTATTATAATTTTAGTTTTTGTTTTTTCCAGAAGTGGGTTACTAGACCGACTATCTAACTCATATTTTTATGGTTCTTATGGGAGCTTGCGACACTTGTAAGCACAAGGACGTCAGTTATCCACATGTGGGATGAAGGATAACCAAGATAAGTCTATGCTCACCAAGTTAAGACCAATCAGAACCGTTGCTGGTATCGAACATCCCCTACATCAGACACAAACACAAGAGGAGAATTACACCAGTTAAAAAACCGGACCCAGCAGAAGTTGCTTACAAGGTATCACAAAGTTTATGTACATCTGGCATCATTCTTAATACAAATTTAATGAAAACAAAAATCCTAAACAGAGAGAAACGGATGTGAGAGAAATGTTTTCGCAGGGAGAGCAAAGAAAATGTAAACAAACCTAAAATACGAGAAAAACAAACAAATACATATACACAACATTCTACGAATTTGTTGTACATATACACATAACGGTAACTGACGAAGAAATCAAAACAAAAAAAAAACTTATTTTTTTCCTTTCCTTTTCCTTTTATCTTCTTTATTTTGTCGCAAATTCTAAAGCTCCTGATTTTTTTGCATAAAAATGCAATTTCAGTCTATGAAAAAATACCGAAGTGTTAAGACCGTTTACGGTTAAAAAACCGATGAATTGCGGTGGAAAAAATAGAAAAAAAGAAAAATTTGTTGAAAAAATAAAAATTTAGTGCAACTAAACGAAGCGTGAGTGCGTTTGATTGTGCAAGTCCTTTTTTCCTACAAAAATATATAGTATGTGTATATTAAATACATATACGTGAAGAAAAATTATTGTATTTAATGAAAAAGGCAAGGAAATTTCTTAAAGTATTAAGAATTTAAAGAAAGTGAAGAATTTAATTTAAAGGGATTATAGATAAAAGTTATTGTTGTACTGAAGTGAAGAGTAGAGGTGATTTAAAGGATTTTCATTTGCTTAAAGTTATTAAGAAATTTTGTAAAAATTGGAGGAAATCCTAATTACAGACAAACCCTACAAAAGGAAACCATGTCAACGTTACCCTTTCTCCTAAGTGTAGCCGATGAGCTAGACAACTTAAATTCCCAAAACTATATGGATGACTTTGGTTTGGGTTTTCATCCTCACAGGCAATATTATCGTACACCAACCATACAACTCTCCTTGCCGGCCAGTACAGAATGGATGGAACAGGAACAGGGTAGACATCATTCACGTTATCGTTCTACCTTTAGATATTATGGCGAGCCACAAAATAACTTGCAATCCCCTACAGAGGGAGATGAAGAGGACAACGAAGATCAGGATAACTCGAAAAAAGATAATGATCAAGTCTTGACCAGTGCTTCAGCACAAAAATATGTCTCAGCTTTGAATTCCAATACGGAAAAAGATGACATCATTGACAACTCTTTGCAATTGTATAATATTTCCAAGAAATGCAGCAAAGATTATTATCGCCATTCAGAGCCGAGCACTTCATCAGCCAACACAGCTTTAGCCTCGACAGCAGCCTCAACTTCCACTTCTAACAAGCCACCACCCCTACCACCGAGGAGTTCGACAGCAGCAACTGCCTCTAAATCGAAGGATAACAAGCCCAATATGAGCTATCGTTTGCACAGCAAATGCCTCGAGGGCACCAATTCTTCCTCCGAGGAAAGTTTACAAAAAGTCACCTCATCCATTGAATTTCTTACATGTTTTCTTTTAAAGAAAACTCGTGCCAGCAAAAGTCCCTCAGGAGCTGAAGGCAAAAAATCTTAGGATAGTCAAATTAAAAGGCGCAGTAATGTTTTTTAAACCCCCCAAATAAAAAAGAAAAGGATTTTTATTAAATATTTAACAGATAAAAAATTAATCAAAATTCTAAAAATTAAGTGCATAAGAAAACCAACAATTTAGTAAGTATTTAGCATGAATGTTAACAATATTATTATAAATAATTAACAATTAACAGAAAAAAAAACATTTTATAATGAATTATTTTTTATTAAAACACTAAACAAAAATCTTTTTTATCTAAATGTGTGATTTTTTTATACGTAACAAAAATTTATTAATTTATTAATATCGAAGGTTTTTTATAAATTTTTAATTTTTTGTAAATTTTTTAGGGCATTTATGGTTTAAATTATAAAATTTGTACGTAATAAATATCTTTTTGAAATATTAAAATCTCCTTTTTTTGGACACATCAGAATGGAATTTACTTTCGATACCACTATGGGCTTCATTCAGCCTGAATTTACATGCAAATTCACTTGTCTAATACTTATGGCTCGATTGTTTTAATTAATTGACAAAATGGCATTGCATGTGGCAACTGATAACCGATAACAGAACCTCAGTTGCCTTATCAATTACTAATCATATTAAGATAACAACAAGAGTCAATTCCAGTTGCCAGTTATAGGTTATTTCAGCAACCGGGTTTTTGGAGTTTGCATTTTTTTTGTAAAGAAAGCGGAAAAAATATACATATTCGCATGGTCCTATGATAACTATTTATAACTGACATATTTTCCCATATACAATTCCATTTTTTTTGTGGTTGTGTTGCCAGTAGACGAAGCAACTAAAATTCGGTTGCAGTACACAATCGAGACATTAAATTGAAGAATTTTTCCAATACTTGACAAAAATATCAAAGGCATGCTTTGTAAATTTTTAATAATTAATTTGTTATAGATATTTCCTTAGAAAATCGGTTTTAAAATACCTTCTATAACATTCTCGGTTTTAGACAATATCAGAACGTTATTTTGTAAAACTGTCCTCCCAGAATAGAGATTTTTGCTTAACAGTCACTTATTTATCCTTATATGATACAATATATATAATATATAATTCCCCGACAACATTCCAATTGGAACAAGGGGTACTTCTCTCAGACAATGAGCTGCATCCAATTATATTTTTAGACTCATTGAAAGGGACCTAAGTTTTAACGGCGGCTCCGAACGGCAAATGCTTTAGTTAGAGAAGTTTTACATAGCCTAATACTCAATAACCAGTGGCTACCTGAGTTATGAGGTAAACCGCCGCATTTTTTTGAAAATTTATTTTTTCAAGTGAGTCTGGCCAGGGATTGAACTTGGGCCTCTGGTATGCTAGGCGGATGACTAACCTGCTATACCACGGCGGTTATATGATAGAATATTTGAGTAAAATTCAGTGAAAAATATTGCTTATACATACTGATCATACATACTGATCAGGTTTTAAGGAAAATTTTCCCGAAGCAAATTCAACAAAGCTCTGTCTGTGTATGAAACTACGTGTGTGAAGAGTACCATGGAGAGCTCGTAGGCTTGGCAATAATTATTCCGTAATCATGCATCTATAATTTTCACCGGCATTTGTCGCCTTGTTTCTAAAATTAAAAAAAATAATAATCTAATTATCTCGTGCGGGCACACCTAACTGTTGCTCTAGGCCCTAGAGTAACAGTTATTTTTTGCATACATAATTCCTATAATTAATTTGCCAAATTTCGAAATAATCGGTCCACATTTGACCCTAGCTCTCATATAAGTCCAAATGACGGAAACAGCTTAAATATATATGTTTTGAGAAAATGTTTGTATGATGGCAAAATTTAGCAAATATTTGTCTTTATACAGGAAAAAGAACACCTTTGTCCTCAGTGGTGAAGGGTATCATGTGGTCGGGCTTGACCGACTATAGCACTTTCTTACTTGTTTTTTACTTTACTTTTTTACAAGCAGAAATAAAAGTTGTTTTTTGACTTTTATTTTGTCGGATGAAAATAACAGTTTTTGTTCTACTTTTATTTTTTTCTAGCCAAAATAAAAATATTTTTTAGAATATTATTTTTTCGGATAATAATAAGAGTTTTTTTGAGCAGAATTAAAAGTTATATTTTGACTTTTATTTTGTCGAGAAGAAATAAAAGTTATTTTTATTTTAATTAATTTTTAAATAAAGATAATGAATTCATCATGGACAGAAAAAATAAAAATCAAAAATTATTCCTATTTTTGCTCAAAAAAATAAAAGTAAAACAAAAACTTTTATTTTAGCTAGAAAAAAATCAAAAACTAACTATATATTATTTTTTTTTCTCTAAAAAATAAAAATCAGGTTTTTAAAAAGCATCGCATTTTATAAATATTTGGTCTAAGATAATCAAAATGGTTTGCTTGTTTTTCTCCAATATTTCCTTGCGATGTTCGGCCCCTGTCTTAATCTAATATTCGGTCTCGACCGACTACACATTTTTATACCCACCATCAAAATGAATGGTGGGTATATAACCCCGTCCCGGGAATCACATTTATGCTAATAAATTGAATAAAATTTTAAAATCTATGACTACTAAATTTAGAACAGAGAAGTTTTATGCAACTTTTAGTCAGTACATCAAATTTTATAGGAATCGGTCCGTTTTTGACCATAGCTTTCATATAAATACAGCTCCCGGTAACCACTAAAATGCCACAAACGCCAGTTAAAAGCTATTAAATTATAAACTATGTCAGCTATGGCCACTAAATTTTGCACAAATAAACTTTATATTAATACCAGCCAGTATATTAAATTTTGTAACAATCGGTCAACATTTGGCTGTAGTTCTTATATATATAACATCCCCTTTTTATACCCACCATCAAAAAGAATGGGGGTATATTGAGATTGTCATTCCGTTTGTAATTTCCTTAATATTGGCTCAAAAATCAAAAACGATATATATTCTGAATCCTTATGAAATTCTAAGACGATTGAGCGATGTCCGTCTGTCTGTCCGCCTGTCTGTCTGTCTGTTAAAATCACGATAACGCCTAAACGAAGGGAGCTAGCTCACTGAAACTTAGTAAAAAGATTCTTCATCTATGAGAAAATTTTGGTATTAAAATTGGGCAAAATCGGTTAGCATTTGGCCATAGCTCCCGTATAACCTCGTCTGGGCTAATCGCTTATTTGCTAATAAATGACAAATTATGACAGTTATGATGACAAAATTTGGTATCTAGAAGTTTTAGATAAGCACTAGGCAGCATATAAAATTTCATCGAAATCACATTTAGCCATAGCTCCCATACAAAAAACTTACGAAAACAGGCTAAATTTCACCCAAAATACACTTAAATGCCAATAAATCTAAAAGTATAACAGATATAACTAAATTTGGCACAAGAAAGTCTTATATCAATGCCAGCCAGTGTGCAAAATTTTGTCACAATCGGTCACTATTTGACCTAGCTCCCATATAAAAAACTTACGAAAACACAAAAATTCAAAAAGAAAAGGGGATTTATGTCCGTCTGTCCGTCAGATAAAATCGTGATAGCTCCTTAACTACAAGAGCTAGTAAGACTAAATTAAGCACAAGGAAGTCTTATGTCAATGCCAGCCAGTGTGCATTTCGTCACAATCGGTCATCATTTGACCATAGCTCCCATATAAAAAACTTATAGAAACACAAAAATACATAAAGAAAAGGTTGTTTATGTCCGTCTGTCCGTCAGATAAAAGCACGATAGCGCCTTAACGAAAAGAGCTAGAGGGACAAAGTTTTACAAAAGTATTTTGGATATCTTGAAAAAGATGTGTGTTGAAAATGGACAAAATCGGTTCAAATTTAGTTAGAGCTCCCATATAACCCCGCCCCGGGAAACACATTAATGCTGATAAATTGAATACAATTGTAATAGCTATGACGATTAAATTTAAAATAGGGAAGTTTTATGCAATTTTTGATCAGTTTATCAAATTTTATAGAAATCAGTCCATATTTGACTTTAGCTTTCATGTGAAAAACACTCACGGAAACCAAAAATTTTAGCAAAGGCCAGTTAAAAGCTATTAAATTAGAAACTATGATAGCTATGGTCACTAAATTTTGCAAGAATAAGCTCTCTATATATACCAGCCAGTGTGTAAAATTTTGTTATAATCGGTCAACATTTGGCTATAATTCTTATATATATAACATCCCCTTTTTATATCTACAATCAAAAAGATTTGGAGGTACATTCATTATATTAAGATTGCACCTATGAAATTATATAGGCATCAATCAATGTTCAGCCCAGACTTTATATATGATGAATGCATTAGGAACTCATAACGAAATATATGGACCTGTCGTATTACTATTAACGTGTTTAGCCTAACTACATATTAATCACAACGAAAAGTAGTTAACAACTTATTAATGTAAAACTATACCTGGTTATGAGACCGAATTTTGATCAAAGTAAATACTGCGGAAACCACTAAAATATTTTTGAATGTTGAACTATAAAGCTACGGAAACCTAATTTAGTCCAAAGGTTTTACCAACAATACCAAATAGCTTAGCGATTTTTCCAGTTTTGGTGCAGATTTTGAATTAGCTGCACCCTCGTAGATATATGAGAGATATTTCTAAATTTAACACAACTTGATGGTGGGTATATAAGATTCGGCACAGCCGAATATAACGCACTTACTTATTATATCTACAATTAAAAAGATTTGGAGGTACATTCAGTATATTAAGATTGCATCTACGAAATTAGATAGCTATCAATCAATGTTGGGTCCAGACTTTATACACGGTAGATGTATTAGGAACTCCTAATAAAATATATGAACCTGACGTGTTGCTATCAACATGTTTATGGCACAACGAAACAGCTTATTAATGTCAAACTATATTCGGTTATGAAACAGCATTTTGTCCAAGGTAAATACTAACTTAAATACTTTTTAATGTTGAATTATAGTAACTATACCACTGCAACCGAATTTAGTCCAAATATATTACCAACAATACCACATTTGGTCAACATTTTGAATTAGCTGCACTCTCGTATAACTTGATGGTGTGTATACAAGATTCGCCACAGCCGAATATAACACTCTTACTTGTTCTTACTTGTTTTATACAGAATACAAGTACTAGTCTTTTTGACGTTTTCATCTTTTAAGTAAATGGCTCTTTACTTTGTTTGTGTTGTCCTTATCTGTACATTTAAATAATGCAAATTGAGATATTATCAAAATAGAGTTACGTGCCCAATTTTATGGTATGGCTTCATCACATACTCATACAGCATAAAAAACAAAAATGTAAAAATGTTATTCTCGTTTAGAATCTCAATTACCGCTGCCCAAATATAGTCCAATTGTTGATAGTACATGATCGAATATTAGTAGATGATGATGATTCCCCGCCAATTATATTAGCTACAGGGCAAAACTTCCACCAATCTGTGGCTAGTTAGCACGTCGACAACTAACCATTAAATACCAAACTGTGCCTGGGGTCTAGCCCCTAACGACAACAAGCTTTTCCATTTATAAATCTAATTTGTTTCGTATTGTAGATTTCGTATAGTAACTACGTATTTGCAAGGTTGTAATGTTAACAAGTAAGAAAAGCTATAGTGGTCAAACCCAACTATATGATACCCTTAACTACTAAGGTCAAATATGGTACAAGAATTTAAAAAGTTTTCCCTAAGTCTAAAATCCATACATATGTGCTATTTTTTTCAAAATTTGGATATTTTTGTAGAATTATGTTACATCCGACTGAGGACCTTATATTTACAAAATATTTATTGTGCAAAGTTTTGTTAATAAAATGCAATTATCTTCAGATTTATAGGCGGTTTTGTGCTTTTCTGGATATTTAAAAGACTTTTGAGAAATATTCGGCTACCATAAGCAATATTTATGCTGTTAATTATTAGATGACAGTTTAATTTGTGGCTATAAATGGCCAAAAACTTTATTTTGGGAATGCAACCCTATGGGAGGTACCTAAAACAGTAATCCAATTAAGGTCAACAATTATCGAAATTATCCTTGCCAGCCATCCGGATAGACATAGTTAAATAAACTCAGGAAGTGTTTCTGAGTCGATCGGTATACTAAAAGGTCTAAGACCAAATATTTCTTAGAGTTACAAACGTCAGCACAAACCCAATGTACCCTTTCCAAGTATGGTGGTGAATGGTATAAAAACTGGTCGAGACTACTGTATAAGAGTTCTTCAATACGGGGAACAACTCGACTGGTCTTCTTGAATAGTTGAGTCAAAAGGAATTGTGAAGCATTGATATCACTAACAGCAACTATTATACTGCTCTCCAGTGATGCCAACCAAAAATTTTACTTTGTTGGAGATTCGACATTGAAAAGTAGTAGTTTCTATAAAATTCAGTTAGAAAAAGTAGTAGATCTACCACTTTTACTATTCAAGCTTTTTAAGAATTTTAAAGTTAGAATATTTACGTTTTTATTCCGAAAATAGGCTTTCAACATTGGAACTACTATGTGGAAGCAATTTTTATATAAAAGGGAATATCTGTTCGTTGTGACCTTTTTTATTCTAGAAACACGATGTACGACATTTTCAACACCTAAATTTTCTTCTGGAGAGAAAGCAAATGTTATATTTCTTAAAAGCCTCCATTCTTGACCTAATTCGCTGTGGTCTGAGGGGCCTAATTCTAAAAAGAAGAACATGTTACAAAATATATATACATGTTGCGTTTTTGGTAAGGAAAAAATTGATTTAACACAATTTTTGAAAAGCTTAAATAAGTAGTAGATTCTACTTAAAATGTGGTAGAGTGTAGAAAGATACTCAAAAGTGGTAGATCTACTACAAAAGTGGTAGAGTTGGCATCGCTGCTGCTCTCAACGATCTTTGTGATCAAGTCGAAAAAGCTACCGAAGTTAGGAATCTACAATATCTCTCCCCGCATTTAGAATTTCGTAAGTAAACCCGAAGTGCTAGTATTATGCCCTTATGTTGAATTTATAGCCTGTTTTACGATTTCAAAAGAAAATCTACTCGAAAAAAAGTGAGTTACTCGAATTCGAATTAATTTTGGTTTCACTATTTCGAAGCCTTTCGTTCGTTTCTATTCGAAAGCAAAATATCAAGTGACATTTGCTTTGTATTGCTGGTAACTTGTTCGAAATAGCGAAACAAAAATTTGTATGAAAATACTTACGTTTTCTTTCGACTTGTTTTTCGACTTATCTTTCGTAGAAAACAAAGTTAGTGAAACGAAAAACAAATTTCTTTCGTATAGGATAAGAAAGAAAGCATTCTTTCGAGATCGTGGAATAGGCTATTAACCAAAATTAGGTTTACTTATGTATCAATTGTTCCTAATTGTATAATGCCCCGAAGAATTTAAACTAGGGTTTGCAAAAAATCGTGAAAATGAGAAACCGCGGTTTCGGTTTTAAAACACCCAAAACCGGCCGGTTTCGGTTCGGTTTTTTAAATAAAACTATTTCAGTTTAAGTTTGTAGGAAATTTTAGATAACTTCATTAAAACATATTATAATTTAATACTAAAATTCAGGAAAATAATTCAGGTTTTTTAAATATGAGGGATTTCTTAAATAACTCTCGTTTCTTTTATAGAAACTGCAGAGCCCCTTTAGCGTGAATAATATTTGCATCCGAGCGACAAATTGCTTCAGTAGTAATTTTTACAAATAGCAACGATTTTAAAGAATTTACAATTTCAAAGTCGATAGAATGAAGCAAATCTAAGGTCGACAGCATTTCTAAACTGTCATGAATACTTTGTTTTAGAAGCAGACATCTAAGAGTAAACTTAATTCACGATTATGGTGCTTTTTAACGCCTGTTTGCAAAATATTATAACGAACTGACGAATTTTTGAAAAACCGAACAGTTTTTTTTTACAGCCTCTAGGTTCAAATGTATATGGGCAATCGGTTTTAAATGAGTCAAAGTTTCATCGTCGCCGTCTTCAAAATTGATTTTCAGATACAAATTTGATATTAGCTGCTGCTCCATCTATAGTACATGCTACGATGTTTGCACCAAGTGAAATATTAAACTCCATTAGCCTTTGTCTAATGGTTCCTTGCGTTTGCTTGAAATTAAACATTCCTTAAATACGGCCCAGGTCATAAAATTTACCATGAGAATCGTGAATATTTACGTTCATCGTCCATTGTAAACACCTTTTGTTTGTTTCATTCTTCTGCTTCATTAAATAGACAAATTACGTGCAAATTTATGATAAGCTAATGTTGTTTCTGAATAATACCAACAAAATATTATGAAAAATAAATAGCTAAAACCGCGGTTTTTTCTACGGTTTTCGGTTTCGGTTTTGAGGCATAATTTTTTCGGTTAAAACCGAACTGCAAACCCTAATTTAAACTGATCCCACTTTTAACGTACAACAAATATTTGGTTCTAAGCCTACATGTTACAGAAATATATTTTGAAGCTAAAACCAACTAATTATGAAGGAAATAACTTAGAACTTGTCAGTTGTCAGCTGATGCAGAATCAGCAGTATAGTAAAAGAAAATAGCACAAGGGAAGGGTTATTACAGTGGTCATTTTGAAGAAGATATCACCTACAAAATTGTCATGATATCACAGTCGATGTCGACCAATTGATAAAGGCACTAAATCCATAAAAGAAAATAAAATATATTCCACTCCGATGTTGCCAAAAATAATATTTGTTTTCAGAATTTTTAAAACCCTTTACCTTAGTAATTATTCTTTTTAAGAACCCAGCAAAACTTTTCATTACCAAGTAATGAGTTAAACAGCTAAACTATTGAACACGAACTACTTACACATTCACGGTTTAAGTCATTACATTAACATGGGGATGTCATTGGAGGCAAGTACTTACCAATTGCAGAAAAGTAATGACTTGGGTAAGCAATTGAAAAACAACAACAACACCAACAACTTTTTTGTTGTTGTTTTATTTAAAAAAACATATTTTACAAAATTTTTTTTTTATGACCCCATGGGGGCTCGAACCCAGAACCCTGCGACTGCTAGGCGGAGACTCTTCCACTGAGCTACTTCATATGTTGAAAACTTAGCAGCTTATTATTAATATATACAATTTTTATTTTTAGATCCAAAGTCATGTAACAATAACTTTATTTTTCCCTGTTTTTTTTGCTTTGTTGTAATTTTTAGAAAAATATTTCTATACGATTTTAAAATAAAGAAGTTTTTTCTTTAATTATTTTAAAACTTAAATAGTTTAAATCTTCCTTTTTGGTTATATAACATTGACTCTTACTTACTTAAATGGCCTATAGTTACAAGCTGTTAAGATCAAAGTCCGAGCATATTTTGGAATTCCATGGACTTCGATCTTGTGCAAATATTCTCCAATTTTGTAGGCCAAGCTTTGAAAAATGTTCCTCTACTTGGTCTTTCCATGGAAGTTTTGAACGCCCTCTTCTAGTATTAGGTGGTGGAACATTTTAATTCTAATTTTATCCTCTTCATAGTAATTATTTTTTCCAAGAGAGGGTTACTAGCCCGTCGTCCTAACCCATTTATGGGACAACTCTCGGTACATGTTAGCTCACTACATTAACGGGTGTTAAACAAGTTCCCTGGGTGATACCACGAGGAGGTCAGTGTCCGCAGTTGAGATGAAGGATGACCCAGATAAGTTGGGCTTATTAAGTTAAGACCAATCAGAACTGCGTTTGGTATCCAACATCCCCTACATAATCAAAATTAACTCATAATGGTATTTTTTCATTACCATGAGTTAGATTTCCATTTTTTTTACAGAAGGTAATATTTAAGTTCTTAAAATTAATTACCAAAGTTTTGCTGGGAAGTTATCAAAATTAAATTCAAGCCTAAAATAAGGACAAAAAATTAAAAATCTATAAATAAAATTTAATTGAAACTTGAAATTGTGTTTTTTTAGCTTTCCTAAACCTAAACCACAAAAAACTAAAAATTGTTATTGCAATATTTATACTTTTAATAAAATTAAAAAATATATGTAACCAAAATTATATAATAAAGTATATATAAATTATGTAAAATTAAAAATTCAGCACTGTTACTAACAACTAAAAACATTAACCAAAAACCTAATCAAAAAATATTTTAAATACCCAAAAAATTTTATAAAACTTTTGTTATTAAAAAAAAACTAAAACTATTTAAAAATTTCTACTAAATTATCATATAACTTTGCGTTTTCTATTTGTATTAATAAGTTTCCTTCAAATATTTATGTATATTGAAAATTATTTATGTATAAGATAACAAAAATTAAAAGTGAACAACAAAAAAAGAACATAACTAAACAATGAAAAATTGAAATATTTTATCCTTTTTACTACCACTGCCTTGGCACTCATCCTTAATGCAAGTGCAAGCGAACAAAATACGAGTATGTTATGAAATTTGAGAAAAAAGTTTTCTTTTTTTTCGGTTATGTTTTTTATTTTTTTGGTACAATTTTAGTTTAAAAACTTTTACCCTCATACAACTTGTACAATACAATTTACTTACATAAACAAGAACATAAGTACTTGCAAGTAGGTTAGAGAAAATTGTATGTGAATGTATGAGTAACAGGATTAATTTACAATGTTGTAGTGTAAATATTTAATTTAATGGAAATTTAAGATTTTATGTAATATTTTAAATATTTGATTATTAATATCATGTATTCAGGGTTTATGGAAAGAAACCCTCAAAATTGATTAGAGACGTGTTTAGACCTCCATTTATAAGTAGTTATAAACCCGATCACGAGTCGTGATCAGTAAACACAAATGGGACTTCACAAAAACATATTCTCGCTCCGATCTCGTGATCGGTAAACACTAATAATAAAAAATTATTTTTCTGTTTTTCAATTTTTTAATAGTGGATACTGTGATTCTACTCGGCACAAGTTTTCACTTCCATCTCTTGCTCAACTCATGTTAGGTAACTACTAGTCTTTAAAATTATTTAAGAGTCGGAAAAAGAAAAGCTTTTCGGTGGCGTCATCTAGAATAGTTATGAACCCAAAGGTTATGTTGGGCAGGTGGCTGATGTCTACACTTGTTGGAACCCAAGTGGTCCCTTTGTGAAAGATAATGATTACTAGACTACAAGTAGAGAATGCATATTTAAGCCAGCCAGTAGCATCGAAATAAAATAGACACATATTTTACGAACATTTAATAAAGTTCGATAGACTAGATAAACCATGCAGAAAAGATGCTTCAAAATGTAGATGCCCTTAGATTTGCAATAGCACATCGATTTGATAAAGTTTAAGTATTCTGACATGCAACCCAAAAACGCTGTGCCCAGTGAGGGTTGTGCACTTTAATTCGTACGAATTATCTAACTAAAAGTTCTTGATTAGTTATGTAAAACTCTGAAGTTAGCGGACTGATTTAGGTCAAAGCTTTAACAATGATAAGCCTTAAAATTATAGGGTATACACTCTTAGTTTTAGATACATACGTGAAATATATAGCTTTTGAATGGATGGATATCAGCTTTATCGGAAAAGTTATTAAAGATTTACTTATTAATCTGAAGTTTGTTAATTAATTAAAATGAACACTTCATCAATAATATTTGTGATGTATTGTTCTTTCGATCTGTCCGATGGATGTTTGGAAAGTTTTGCTCTAGTTTCTTGTGCAATTTTAATGTGATTTAATTTATCAGCATTAAATCGATTCCCGGTCGGGGTTATATGGGCCCATTTTCAACTTTTTCATTTTCAAGAGATCAGAAATACTTTTGTCAAATGTTGTCCATCTAGAAAGTTTATTTCAGGCGCTATCGTCCTGAATAACGATATTGTACAACGTCTTTATACTAAATGTCATCATCGTATCTATTATAATTTGTCATTTATTAGCTACTAAGAGATTGCCTTTGGCAAAGTTATAAGGGAGCAATTGTCCAACGTGAACGGATTTCTCCCAATTGCAATTAAAAAACTTTCGTTAATATGTGAGATACATACATATGTAGGTTTTGAACGGATATCATGTACTTAGCTGCATTTTTGTACTTCCTAGGGGATTACCTATAATTTGAAATATAATACAATCTTAAATGTTATCATAATGTTCAAAAGTCAGACACAAAATTAAGATAAATGCAGTGTCTCTGTCTGCTAAAATCAGATTTGTGGAGCTCCTGGAAGGTATACCCATATGCATTTTATACAAAATTTTATAATATCGTCCCACCCTGAATTTCATCATTGTCGAACAAAACACCTGAAATATCGCTTAAACACTAAATAATATCTACCACAAATTCCCGAATGCATCAGAATTTAGGTAATCCCCTGCGAAGTACGATATCAAATTTCAGGAGCTCCAAAAACTTGACTACAACTCAAAAAAGGACAGCCAGGTAGATGGACGGACGGACAGACAGGTAGACGGACAGACAGACAAACAAACGGACGGACGGACAGACAAGCAGACAGACGGACACATCACAATCGGTCCATAAACACCTGAGATATCGCTGAAACAATACTTACAAAATGTAAACAAAATTTTTTAGACGCGTACTTTGGGTAATTTGTTGTACATCACAAGTAGTGTTTTGGCCATACCTCTGTTGTTTATGGACCGCTTTTGATAACGTGCTTGGCGGGGGAATTTCCTAAAATCTGATATAAAATTTATGTAGGTCCGTGCTAAAGGAGGATGGTTTTTCTTATTTCTGCATTTCATTTTTTCAACAAACATCAAATTCAGTGTTTTGGCGATATCTCAGTTGTTAATGGACCGATTTTGATAAAATTTACTTGATTTCAACAGACAGACGGACAGACAGATAGACAGACGGACAGACAGACAGACAGACAGACAGACAGACAGACAGACAGACAGACAGACAGACAGACAGACAGACAGACAGACAGACAGACAGACAGACAAGCAGACAGACAGACGGACATCGCTTAATCAATTCTCCTCCCGATTCTGAGTCGATCGGTATAATCTACGATCTACGATCACTAATAAAAAAATTACAAACGGAATCACAAACTTATAATACCCTTTCACCTATTGGCGAAGGGTATAATAAATTTCACAAAAATATCTCGTAAGTTCTGCAAACCGATATATGATAATACAAAATTATGAAAATACCATACGTGCGTTTTGTACTTAAAGGAACAATTTTTTTTATGGGAGTTATGTAAAATTCGGATAAATTCCACACAAATAGTCAGAAGTTTAGTATTTGATTACGCCACTTTTTTAATAGCTCTGACATTTGCAATTTTATTAATATTTTGTAAACCGCCGTGGCATAGCAGGTTAGCCATCCGCCTAGCATACCAGCGGTGCCAAGTTCGATCCCCGATCATATTCACTTGAAAAAAACAACTCAGCTAGCCACTGGTTATTGAGTATTAGGCTATAAAAATCTTCTCTAAAGTTTTAAGTCCCTTCCAATGGCACATTGTTTGAGAAAAGCGGTACTTTTCTCAGACAATGTGCTATTGAATCGGAGTGTCGTGGGAATTACGTATTTATGTATGTATGTAATGTTTACGAGGATCTGCTTGGAAACTGGGGCTATGGAATTGTGCTACTTCCACTTAACTAATCAACAAAGTCTTTGGAGATAATAAGGTGGGTTTGGAAACACAGTTGAAGTGTAGGGTATTATGAGTACCATTATTACATGCTGGACATACCTTAGGGGCGGCACGTTCACGAACCCATTGGTCCATGGATTCATCCAAAAATCTGATCGTCATGGACTGAATCAAGCCCATTGTCACGTGAACTTCTTTTTGATACTCAGTTCCCTGGTAACCGGGACCCAGATTCGATTACTCGCGTGCTCAATGATGAGTTCTGACTTTATTAAATTAGATTGAATTAAGTGGGCCGTGAGTACTCAGCCTGTCGCCTTTTCTTTTGAAAACACTGGTTGACCTACTTCTTAGGAACTCTTTACAAACGCTCATCATAAGTAACGCTCAGCATGTTTATCTTAAGGAAAAAAGGCCTGGAATTCAAAGAATGTACATTGGACACTTTTCTCGATGCTTTCAACAATATCACGATTGAAGCCATTGGAGGTCCACTTGAGGAATATTCATATCTTAAAGATAAGAATGGATTGTCAACATGCTTAATAGTAGGACCATCAACTCGAATCTCCATAAGGAGGGGTTTTATTGCCATTACTATGGCTGGATGTCAGTGTCATCCTTAGAAGACTTGACCAGTTAGGAAGAAAGGTCGTTGCCTATGGTAGTAGTATTATTTGTTTCAGGCTAATTCCTGCATACAATAAGTGATATTATGCAGTCGGTTTTTGGAGAATGTATGATACGAGTATACTTCGAGAAAGCCGATCGGGACACACCACACTGAGTTTTACAGCTTCCTACAGCTTGGAGTCAGGCTTACAACGGTCTGACTATTAAGTCAAGAAGCTACTGTTTACCACCAAAACTCTGCTAGGTCTGAATAAGATAAGTTTAAGAAGATGCACAGGCATTTTGAATGTACCTTAAGATATAGGCTAAACTGGACTTTTGCGGACTATGTCTAGATGAGGATTTGTTCGAATTGGTAGAACACATTCTATGTCACTGTCCAATGCTCCCAAATAAAAGTCTCAGACATCTAGGCAGTAGATTCTATTACGAACTTTAGGAAATGTAAACTGTAAGATATTGTAGGGTTTATTACTGGACTCAGTTGGCTTAGATGGGTCATCCGTAAATACTCTATCATTTCTCGCATTTCTTCCTATTCTTCTTCTTTCTCTATACTTTCCCAGATTCTTAGTCTTCTTCCCCTTTACTACTATCTATCTTCGAAGGATCACAATGGATTCTAACGGTCTCAGAGTGAAGGTGTCGTTTTGACACCACCTTTCTAACCTAACCGTCTACTGGTTTAAGTCCTGTGCGATCTTGTAATAGGGGTTAATGCTATGAAGGTGCTGTGTATTTTATAAAATCCATGCTGATGACAAACTGCTGGTAGTTGTCAGGTCTTCTGGGGGATTAGTTGGGGATATCAATCTGTACAATGATCTCACATTCATATGTTCCCCAGGTTTTGAAAATGGCATCACTGTAACCATTTTTAAATCGGCTATAATAAGGCTTCCTCTCGCTCAGGCTTTAAGCATTATCTTGATAATTCCGCATTATCTTGATAATTCCGCCATGGTCCAGATATGTATCACCAAGCGAAGTACCAAAAAATTTCAAGGATTAGGTCATATAACTTTTATTTCTTCAATTGTCACTTATAAATAGCTAAATTATTTTATGGGAGAGTACCATAAACGTCCTACCCTTCATCAAATAGAGGTTTGATATTTAAGAAGAATAAACTTTGTATTATCACTTGTTACACGGTGTTACAAATGAACAACTTTTGTAAAAACTTTAAAAGCGACCTAGTGGGTGTTAAAGACCTAGGTGGTGACACACAAAAACCAGATTTCGAAATACGTGCAAAATTTCGAGATATTCGAAAAAAACTGTTTTCGGGTAAATTGTAGTACTTTAATATCTCCAACTTCCAAATTTTTCAGAGTAATTTTAAAACAGTTTTGGAATGTCAAGGGATCAGACTTTTAGAAGCTGTACGAATGGGATAAAGTTTTGCTATATTTTAAAAATTGTTTGTAAATTTTAACATTCGAAAGCAATTATTTCAACTTTTTTCTATAAAAACCTATTTTGTTTTGTACAGTTTCAGTTCTAGAAGCCACCCAGTAAAACTTTTCATTACCAAATAATGAGTTACCAAATAATGAGTTAAACGAACTACTTACTCATTCGCTGTTTAAGTCATTACATTAACATGGGGATGTCATTGGAGGCAAGTACTTACCAATTGCAGAAAAGTAATGACTTGGGTAAGCAATTTGAAAGCAACAACAACAGCAACAACTTTTTTGTTGTTGTTTTATTAAAAACATATATTTTTAAACGAAATATAAAATTTTTTTTATGATCCCATGGGGGATCGAACCCAGCCCCTTCGACTGCTAGGCAGAGACTCTTCCACTGAGCTACTTCATATGTTGAAAACTTAGCAGCTTATAATTAATATAAACAATTTTTATTTTTAGATCCAAAATCATGTGAAAATAACTTTGTTTTTCCCTGCTTTTTTTTGCTTTGTTGTAATTTTTGGAAAAATATTTTTATACGAGTTTTTGTAATTATTTTAAAACTTTTTTAAAATTATTTTAAAACTTAAACAATTTAAATCTTCTTTTTTGTACAAGTTTTTATATAAGATTGACTCTTACTTACTTAAATCTTACAACCTATTAAGGTCAAAGTCCGAGCATATTTTAGAATATTCTCCAATTTTATAGGCCAAGCTTTGAAAAATGTTCCTCTACTTGGTCTTTCTATCGAAGTTTCGGACATCCTCCTCTAACATTAGGTAGTGGGACATTTCAATTCTAATTTTATCCTCTTCATTGTATTTTTTTTCAAGAGAGGGTTACTAGCCCGTAATCCTAACCCATTTTTATCGATCTTATGGGACAACTCTAGGAACATGTTAACTCACAATATTAATGGGTGTTAAACTAGCTCCCCGGGTGATACCATGAGGAGGTGTGTGTCCACAGTTGAGATGAAGGATGACCCAGATAAGTTGGGCTTACCAAGTTAAGACCAATTAGAATCGTGTTTGGTATTCAACATCCCCTACATAATCAAAATTGACTCATGATGGTATTTTTTCATTAACGTGAGTTAGTTTTACAAATTTTTTTTTACAGAAGATAATATTTAAGTTCTTAAAATTCAAAAATCATTTAAAAATACTCTAAAAAAAAAAAAAAAAACTAAAAAAAAATTGTTGCCCTTGGTGGGATTTGAACCGGGGCCATTCAGTTTAAATTACCATCTTAATTACAAATAAGTACTTCTGTAATAACTTATTATTTATGCGGATGGTATGTTGTAGTCGTTACAAGGTAACCAGTTATCAGAGTACTTGCCATTACCAAAGTTTTGCTGGGCAGTTTATTTACAAAAGTTATTTAACTTTTTCTAAAGTTAAAATTTTTTCTATTGCGAAGAAAATACTTCTTAAATTAATTTCTGGTAAAAATGTTTATATGCCGTATTACAATGTTAGTACTTAGTAAATGCCGATTTATGAAAAGCTTAATAACTTTTAGTGTTTTCGTCTGATTTAAAAAATGTAAACTACGTTTTACTAGGAACGAAGTTATATTGAAATAAATGAGATTTCATATAAGAATAAGAAATTAAAAGCTATTTAAGTGAAAAAAGTGTACAAATTTTGTTTCTATTTTAGATATTCTTAACAAAAAAGATATAAAATAGGAAAAACTATATGCCATTCTAAAACGCAATCTGTTTTCTTTTATTTTCTGTTAAGAAAAGTAAAATCGGATACAAACTGGCTGAGCTATGGGTCGATATGTTGACGAACCTCGTTAAAATCGGTTGCTTGTGTACAACTCTTAAATTTGGACGTATTTCTGAAATTTTTTTGCACGATTTTGTCATTTCCGAGCTTTTTTTTAGTGTAGCAGAGTATTATTGGCTATGTATGTAATTTTCAGGGACAGGGCCATATCAGGTGCGGCCAATAGTAGTGTGATAAAAATATCATCATATATCAATGAGTCCCAAGACCACATAAAACATTTTAATTTCCATAATACACAAACTAATATTATTCTAATCCTGTTTAGTAAAAGTATTATTATAATTTCAATTTAAAAAACTTTTGTTTAATTTATTTCGTGTATATTTTTGTATTTAAAAATTTTGTAAATTTTTATAGGAATGAGATAAACCAAAGATAAACAACAACAACAACAACAACAAAAAACAAACCAAATTTTTGTACAATTTTTTTATACCAAAAAATAAAAGTTTTTTATACCAAATATTTAATGAATTAAAATATAACCAAACCAAATAATCTAAAACAAAAAAAAAAAAAATACTTTAAAATAACAAAGCTTAATAAATATATTAGTAAAATAATCCAACTATAAATAATTGAATAAATGAATAAACAAATTAAAAACAACAAGGTTTAATAAATAGCAAATACAATTTTAAACTAAATAGAAATTGAATTTTAGTAAAATTAAACAAAAAAAAAAAAAAAAACAGTTTTTAAAATTTATATAAACAGCAAAATAATCCCAAAAAAAATTTGTCAACATGGAAATGGAAACTGACCATTAAAGCAACAAAAAAACATAAAACACTAAAAAGGACACTAACTCAAGTAAATATATTTTCACACACAAATCAAACGAAAAACACATTTACATATTTACACTTAAGCCAAGCACCAGAACCTTTGGACACAAAGTTAGAAGACACTAGCAAATACTTAATACACCACCAAATCCTTTCATACTCGGACCCATACACTTAAACATACCAAATTTACATACTCATACATTTAGAATTACAATATCACTTACACTTATATTTACACACACACAAACATACTCACTTCCAAAGCGAAGGCAAAAAAAAACACTTTTGTAAAAGGACCTACTCGTAAAATATGTAGATAGAAAAAGGATTAACCTTGTACTATTTTATTTGCAAATTTTATTTCTTTCTTTATTTACATTCACTTTTCCAAAGACCAAACAAATCAGCAAACAAACAAACAAACAAACGTACGAACAAATGAACGAACCAACGAAAAAACTCATGAACAAAATAAACTGACAAACATTTCAACAAAATCTACTGCAAGGATTAAAAACTGAATGAATGAATGACTAAAGAAATGAATGATGGATGAAGCGATGAAACGAAAATCCAAAATCAACAAAAAGATGTTCAGAGTTTTAAAGGAATGTTTTGGTTCAGTTCTAGTTTCCTATAAAAATAGGAAATTTTAAAAATTTTCTCTAAAAATAGGAAATTTTAAAAATTTCCTCCAAAAATAGGAAATTTTAAAAATTTCCTATAAAACTCGGAAATTTTAAAAATTTCCTATAAAACTGGGAAATTTTAAAAATTTCCTATAAAACTGGGAAATTTTAAAAATTTCCTATAAAACTGGGAAATTTTAAAAATTTCCTATAAAACTGGGAAATTTTAAAAATTTCCTATAAAAATAGGAAATTTTAAAATTTTTTTTTAAAAATAGGAAATTTTAAAAATTTTTTTTAAAAATAGGAAATTTTAAAAATTTTTTTTAAAAATAGGAAATTTTAAAAATTTCTTTTAAAAATAGGATATTTAAAAAATTTCCTATAAAAATAGGAAATTTAAAAAATTTCCTATAAAAATAGGAAATTTTAAAAATTTCCTATAAAAATGGAAATTTTAAAAATTTCCTATAAAAATAGGAAATTTTAAAAAATTTCCTAAAAAATAGGAAATTTTAAAAATTTGCTATTTTTATAGGAAATTTTCAAAATTTCCTATTTTTTATAAAAATAGGAAATTTTAAAAATTTGCTATTTTTATAGGAAATTTTCAAAATTTCCTATAAAAATAGGAAATTTTGAAAATTTCCTATAAAAATAGGAAATTTTGAAAATTTCCTATAAAAATAGGAAATTTTGAAAATTTCCTATAAAAATAGGAAATTTTGAAAATTTCCTATAAAAATAGGAAATTTTGAAAATTTCCTATAAAAATAGGAAATTTTGAAAATTTCCTATAAAAATAGGAAATTTTGAAAATTTCCTATAAAAATAGGAAATTTTGAAAAGTTCCTATTAAAATAGGAAATTTTGAAAAGTTCCTATTAAAATAGGAAATTTTGAAAAGTTCCTATTAAAATAGGAAATTTTGAAAATTTCCTATAAAAATAGGAAATTTTGAAAATTTCCTATAAAAATAGGAAATTTTGAAAATTTCCTATAAAAATAGGAAATTTTGAAAATTTCCTATAAAAATAGGAAATTTTGAAAATTTCCTATAAAAATAGGAAATTTTGAAAATTTCCTATAAAAATAGGAAATTTTGAAAATTTCCTATAAAAATAGGAAATTTTGAAAATTTCCTATAAAAATAGGAAATTTTGAAAATTTCCTATAAAAATAGGAAATTTTGAAAATTTCCTATAAAAATAGGAAATTTTGAAAATTTCCTATAAAAATAGGAAATTTTGAAAATTTCCTATAAAAATAGGAAATTTTGAAAATTTCCTATAAAAATAGGAAATTTTGAAAATTTCCTATAAAAATAGGAAATTTTGAAAATTTCCTATAAAAATAGGAAATTTTGAAAATTTCCTATAAAAATAGGAAATTTTGAAAATTTCCTATAAAAATAGAAAATTTTGAAAATTTCCTATAAAAATAGGAAATTTTGAAAATTTCCTATAAAAATAGGAAATTTTGAAAATTTCCTATAAAAATAGGAAATTTTGAAAATTTCCTATAAAAATAGGAAATTTTGAAAATTTCCTATAAAAATAGGAAATTTTGAAAATTTCCTATAAAAATAGGAAATTTTGAAAATTTCCTATAAAAATAGGAAATTTTGAAAATTTCCTATAAAAATAGGAAATTTTGAAAATTTCCTATAAAAATAGGAAATTTTGAAAATTTCCTATAAAAATAGGAAATTTTGAAAATTTCCTATAAAAATAGGAAATTTTGAAAATTTCCTATAAAAATAGGAAATTTTGAAAATTTCCTATAAAAATAGGAAATTTTGAAAATTTCCTATAAAAATAGGAAATTTTGAAAATTTCCTATAAAAATAGGAAATTTTGAAAATTTCCTATAAAAATAGGAAATTTTGAAAATTTCCTATAAAAATAGGAAATTTTGAAAATTTCCTATAATAATAGGAAATTTTGAAAATTTCCTATAAAAATAGGAAATTTTGAAAATTTCCTATAAAAATAGGAAATTTTGAAAATTTCCTATAAAAATAGGAAATTTTGAAAATTTCCTATAAAAATAGGAAATTTTGAAAATTTCCTATAAAAATAGGTAATTTTGAAAATTTCCTATAAAAATAGGAAATTTTGAAAATTTCCTATAAAAATAGGAAATTTTGAAAATTTCCTATAAAAATAGGAAATTTTGAAAATTTCCTATAAAAATAGGAAATTTTGAAAATTTCCTATAAAAATAGGAAATTTTGAAAATTTCCTATAAAAATAGGAAATTTTGAAAATTTCCTATAAAAATAGGAAATTTTGAAAATTTCCTATAAAAATAGGAAATTTTGAAAATTTCCTATAAAAATAGGAAATTTTGAAAATTTCCTATAAAAATAGGAAATTTTGAAAATTTCCTATAAAAATAGGAAATTTTGAAAATTTCCTATAAAAATAGGAAATTTTGAAAATTTCCTATAAAAATAGGAAATTTTGAAAATTTCCTATAAAAATAGGAAATTTTGAAAATTTCCTATAAAAATAGGAAATTTTGAAAATTTCCTATAAAAATAGGAAATTTTGAAAATTTCCTATAAAAATAGGAAATTTTGAAAATTTCCTATAAAAATAGGAAATTTTGAAAATTTCCTATAAAAATAGGAAATTTTGAAAATTTCCTATAAAAATAGGAAATTTTGAAAATTTCCTATAAAAATAGGAAATTTTGAAAATTTCCTATAAAAATAGGAAATTTTGAAAATTTCCTATAAAAATAGGAAATTTTGAAAATTTCCTATAAAAATAGGAAATTTTGAAAATTTCCTATAAAAATAGGAAATTTTTAAAAATTTCCTATAAAAATAGGAAATTTTTAAAAATTTCCTATAAAAATAGGAAATTTTTAAAAATTTCCTATAAAAATAGGAAATTTTTAAAAATTTCCTATAAAAATAGGAAATTTTTAAAAATTTCCTATAAAAATAGGAAATTTTTAAAAATTTCCTATAAAAATAGGAAATTTTGAAAATTTCCTATAAAAATAGGAAATTTTGAAAATTTCCTATAAAAATAGGAAATTTTGAAAATTTCCTATAAAAATAGGAAATTTTGAAAATTTCCTATAAAAATAGGAAATTTTGAAAATTTCCTATAAAAATAGGAAATTTTGAAAATTTCCTATAAAAATAGGAAATTTTGAAAATTTCCTATAAAAATAGGAAATTTTGAAAATTTCCTATAAAAATAGGAAATTTTGAAAATTTCCTATAAAAATAGGAAATTTTGAAAATTTCCTATAAAAATAGGAAATTTTGAAAATTTCCTATAAAAATAGGAAATTTTGAAAATTTCCTATAAAAATAGGAAATTTTGAAAATTTCCTATAAAAATAGGAAATTTTGAAAATTTCCTATAAAAATAGGAAATTTTGAAAATTTCCTATAAAAATAGGAAATTTTGAAAATTTCCTATAAAAATAGGAAATTTTGAAAATTTCCTATAAAAATAGGAAATTTTGAAAATTTCCTATAAAAATAGGAAATTTTGAAAATTTCCTATAAAAATAGGAAATTTTGAAAATTTCCTATAAAAATAGGAAATTTTGAAAATTTCCTATAAAAATAGGAAATTTTGAAAATTTCCTATAAAAATAGGAAATTTTGAAAATTTCCTATAAAAATAGGAAATTTTGAAAATTTCCTATAAAAATAGGAAATTTTGAAAATTTCCTATAAAAATAGGAAATTTTGAAAATTTCCTATAAAAATAGGAAATTTTGAAAATTTCATATAAAAATAGGAAATTTTGAAAATTTCCTATAAAAATAGGAAATTTTGAAAATTTCTTATAAAAATAGGATTTTAAAAAATTTCCTATTAAAATAGGAAATTTAAAAAAATAGTAATTTTTTGAAAAATTTCCTATAAAAATAGGAATTTTTAGAAAAACTTCCTATACAAATATAAAATTCCTATAAAAATAGGAATTTTTTGAAAAATTTCCTATAAAAATAGGAATTTTTAGAAAAATTTCGTTTAAAAATCGGAATTTTTGGAAAATTTTCCTATAAAATTAGGAATTTTTGGAAAAATTGCCTATAAAAATAGAAATTTTTGGAAAAATTTCCTATAAAAATAGGAATAAAAAAAAAGGAATTTTTGGAAAAAATTCCTATAAAAAATAGAAAATTTTTGAAATAATTCGTTTCAAATGTTTAAGGAAGGCATTCCTTTAAAGCTCTGTTACAGCTTTGCACATTAAGTAGTTATTAAAACCCTAAAACCAATACAAACGAATACATGACCATGGAAAAGGCATCTTCCAAAGGCTTAAGCTTAAGCAAGTTCACAAAAAAATAGAGTTGGTCCATTTTTTTTAAATACACAAGAATCAGTAAAGCACAACCACAAAAAAGCAATGAAATGTTTACTGATACTCAATTAGAAAAATTAGAGGTCAAGTAGAGAACTGAATAGTAAAAGAAAATAATATTCTAAAGTTTAATAAAAAGTAATATAAAAATTTATATTTATTATAAAACAAATATTTATACACAAAAGCATTAAATATGTAATTCAAAACTACTAAAGTCAAGTAGCCGATTTGAAATATAAAAAGTTTGATATATAAAAATTTTTAAAAGCAAATAGTTTGAAAAGCTAAAAGTATATAAAGAAAATCTAGAGATGATACGTACAATTAGTTACAAATTCTGTTGATATATAAAAATTACCAAAATAAAAACCACTTAACATTTTATCTACTGCATTTGAAAAGCAGTCAAAACTTTTATAGAAAAATTTGGAAAAACTTAAAAAAAAAACTAAATTTATTGTTAAACATTTTTAATAAAAACTTTAATTAAATTAAAATCTCGTATAAATAATCAAATGGTTTATTTTTAATCTAACATCCTAGAAACTTATCATTAGGAAATTTTTTTAAATTCTAGAATTTCGAAATTATTGCCAGTACTCTAAGTCCATTTAATATTCTTAAATTTAAACTTTAGTTTTCGTGATGTTGGATTAAAAAATTAAACTCATTCAATTGTCTTTAACTTATTATAAATAAAGTATAACTATTAAAAATAACTAAATAAATGCACTTTGAAATCGAAAACCAAAACCAAATATGTATTTCAGTAATTTAAAAGAACGAAAACATTATTCAAATTTAAACTGCAGTTATGAAAAACTATTATTTAAGTAAATGTGTCTTTTAATTTAGTTTTACTATTTTCATATTTTATTTGTATAAAAAAATGAAACGAAAAACTTAAAAAATATTGTCTTCAAAATAAAGGTAAATGTTTTTAATTTTAAAATAAAAAAAGTACCTAAATGATTTTTATTCTGTAAAAGGACTAAATGGATTTAAGAAAGTTGTAATCACAGTAAGTAGCATATTCATAGCATAGCGATTGTGCCAGTTTGGTATTACAACTTACTTTGACTATAAAGTTCTTGATGTCACCTGATTTAAGCAAAAGGCATCAATGTCTCCCTCGTTGAACCATGTAAATCTGTGACTTGTAGATCGTTTTTATTTTACGAGGTGCCCTTCTTTGAGGGCATATAGCTCCCTTCCTGATAGATCTTAAGACTTCAAATTCTAAACTTAATCTCGAATACTCCTTTTCAATAGCCATGTAAAATTAATAAATAATCAAACTTATCTTTTAAAAGTTCTTGAATTATTTCCCTAAATTTGTTTTCAATCCACTGTGCAACGTTAGCTAGATCGCCTAGTTCTGCAAAATATTAAGTAAGTTTCCAGAGCTACTCTGCTAAAGTATGACAGGGCAGGGAAATTGCAAAAAATAAATCACCATAACATTTACAAAAGTCATGCTTTAAACACAATCACGACAACAGGCTACACGAACAGCGACTACAAAAATCGTCGGTTGCAATCGTCGCCTCGTAGTTAGCTAAATACTTAATTATATTTGAGACGGCAGCTACATTTGAGATTAAGCAAGTTTCCAGAGCTACTCTGCTAAAGTATGACAGGGCAGGGAAATTGCAAAAAATAGATCACCATAAAGTCATGCTTTAAACACAATCCCGACAACAGGCTACACGAACAGCGACTACAAAAATCGTCGGTTGCAATCGTCGCCTCGTAGTTAGCTAAATACTTAATTATATTTGAGACGGCAGCTACATTTGAGATTAAGCAAGTTTCCAGAGCTACTCTGCTAAAGTATGACAGGGCAGGGAAATTGCAAAAAATAGATCGCCATAAAGTCATGCTTTAAACACAATCCCGACAACAGGCTATACGAACAGCGACTACAAAAATCGTTGGTTGCAATCGTCGGCTCGTAGTCTGCTAAATAACTAATTGTTTTTGAGACGGCAGTTACATTTGAGATCTGGAAACAGCTGTTTATGAGTGGTGCCAATATCGCGTTTATAAGGTGGACATAAGAAAAATTTATATTTTGATTGAAATGGCATAAATTCATTTAAGCAATTAACATTCGATATCAGCGGCTTCCCTGTACCTGATAGTATGTATAAATTATAAAATTCTTTAAGAATGATTTTGGTGTAATCTCTTATAGTATGAGAGTAATAGGCTTTTTAAATTTCAATGGTATAACTTTAGAAGTTTATATCCGATAACAACTTTTTTGGTTTCAAACAGAAGCTATATACTGGGCTTTTATATAACCTTATTTACGTAGCTTTAGCACATGAAGTGTATGAGATATGACAGTTTGAAAATTAGCTTTTTACAAATTTACTTCTATTGAGATAGAGTTTAATAAATATAAATTTTTTCTTCAGTCGTGATTGTGTTTATAGAATGAACTTTTAAGACGGCCAACAGTTTTACTTTAATCTGGAATGAAGCAGTCTCTGACACACGTCAGAACTCCTATTAGATGCAGAATTGTATGCTCTACTTTTGAGTAGGAGCTTGCGAGTGGCCAAGGATAGGATAGAAACTAAACCAGTGATAGGATAGATACTAAACTACTGAACAGTCTCATTGGAGATCAGCGGGCTTACAGTCAGAATCCAATTAACAGGTGTTAACATAGTTAATCGGTTTATACCACGAGGAGGTCAGTGTCCGCAGTTGATATGATAAGTCTGGGCTTACTAAGTTAAGACCCATCAGAACCGTTGCTTGATATCCAACATTAATTACATATATCACCAGTTTTACCATCGACGAATATATTTATCCCCACTACTGTAAGGACATTATATCTCAGCCGATCTGCTACTTCCTTATTGGGTGGAGTTTTGGTCTGAAAAACACTATAACTAGCATCTTGCAATTTGCAATGCTAGGTTTCTGTGGCCCTTTGAACTATTAATCTTAGAAAACGGTGACTTTACTGTGACTAACTAAACAACGACAAATTAATAATGACGACTAAACTCAGATAAATAAACTACGATGACCAATTTGTGGACTAAAATAGAAAGTACGATAAACTACGATGGCAAGACTATAACGACTAAACTCTATCAACTTAACCACGACTACTAAACTATGAATACTGGACTAAGATGACTTAACTAAACTGAATAAACTATGACAACTAAACTTAGAAGACTTAGTTCTGTAAGATTAATAATGAAGACTGCTGCAGATGTGTCTACCTTTTTGTTACGTATCATGTTGATTTAACCAACTGGGAAGGAAGATTGTAGACTATGCTGATGAAGGTATTAAACTATAATGGAAAAGTAATACGATAGAAAGAATAAAAAAGAGCTTTTAGTCCCTTTTAGTACCATTTTTGCAGGAACTCGATAGGTAAGAACTGGGGACTAAGCTCAATAGTTGTCTATTGGATTAACACAACTATAGTCAGACCATGGTTGTGCAGTTTGGTTTAAAGCTTCTAAGTCTTCCAAGCAAGGCTTAATTCCGTGCTATCATTGGCATTACTGAGACCTTACAAAGTACTCCTCAGCCAGAAATAGCAACTAAAAGTCTACTAAGGTTGTATGAGTCAGGCATACTTAAGTTTAGACAGTTAGAACAGGAGGTTATTGTTTAGTTCAGAACCGGAAGTTCTGAACCTCGATAGAGTCAAATGGAAGTAAGCAATCGCTCGTTCAGGGCAACTCGATTTTCACAGATTCTAAAATGGATATTGGCACAAACGCGGGTGTTTTTCTAAAAGATCGGAACATTTGGAAATCGTATAGGCTTGCGGATGAATATAGTGTCTTTTAAGCAGAAATTTTTGTGATATGAAAAGCCACTGATCTATTTCCGAATAACTAAGCTGTAAATAGCAACCGTATACGTCGATAGTCAGAATTACAGATTAGATCTGATAGATTTTTAATCTAGTTTTAAGATAATATTATGTTGGGTTCCTAGTGACTGTAACATTAAAGGCAACGAAGTTGCTGACGAATCCGCAAGACAAGGCTTGAGTCAAGAACTAATGCAGTCGGTGGCAGATACAGCACCGTCTATATGTCACTTCTACATGAGTATTAAGTCTTGAATCAAAAAGGAAACAACAAAGAACTAGCGCAACTTGGCGGCCTGTAGAATATCTAGGCCTAATTTAGATCCAGGCAGCTAAAAGCCGGTCACTGTGCCCTAAGTTATTGGCTAAAAAGATGGTATGGAGCAATTCAGGAAATCTGCAGATTGTGTGCGACGAGAATTCGTCGAATCAGTTGAGCATATCCTCTGTCACTGTCCTATGCTTTAGAATCAGAGATTGAGATTTCTAAGTAACAGATTCCATGGGAAATTTTAGGTTATTAAACAGTGCGAAATGAATGATGTTGTAGGTTTTTTAATAGATTTAAGGTAGCTTAGATAGGTCCCTACTTTCTACTTCCTATTACTACTATTATATACTTTCTTACTTTATATTGTAGCGTCTATCTCTTTCTCTCTCTTGAGCATATCCTCTGTCACTGTCCTATGCTTTAGAATCAGAGATTGAGATTTCTAAGTAACAGATTCCATGGGAAATTTTAGGTTATTAAACAGTGCGAAATGAATGATGTTGTAGGTTTTTTAATAGATTTAAGGTAGCTTAGATAGGTCCCTACTTTCTACTTCCTATTACTACTATTATATACTTTCTTACTTTATATTGTAGCGTCTATCTCTTTCTCTCCTAAACAATGACCGTGAGTTTCTCAAGACTTTTTAAGGACTTCCTGCAATCCACAGTTCTCAATAACCTAAAGAGATGAATAGCAAATTTTCTGAGTAATCGCTAAACGTTTGTTTAGTGAACAGTTAAAAATTCTGAAGATTTAATCCAGGTGTTCTTAAAAGCTCGGCACATGTGTTCTGCTTCTACCTCTCAAAGATCACGACTCCTTCGCCTGGTCGTCCATTGTCTTTACCTTCGATTGCTACTACTGTCGCCCGTAACATAATTTAGGAACAAGGTCTTCAAATTATCGTCTTTTTTGCCTACGTTTAAGTCGACGAGTAGCTAATTAAGTAATACGCAGAGTAGAAATTTTCACAAATGTTTATCTGAGGCCTAGGTTTTTTAAGTTGAAATTTAAGATCTTTATAGAAGAAAGAAGCTCCGAAATAACCTCAGAATCATCGAAAGACTTGATAAAGTTGGTCAAAAAACTCTGGCAAAGAAAGCCCTTAAAACGGGAAAAAGTGAGATCAAAATTTTTTTTCTGAATGAGGAGACAATCTCCACCGGCACCTTCAAAGTATAAAATCTTTGACAGGTTGTCAAAAAATAGCTTGATTTAGAATAACAAAAAATAGTAAACAAAATACTAGGGGGTTACTGCGTATCTCGATTCAAAAGAAAAACTGTTCGAATTTGTATGCTTAAGGCATTGTGTTTCGAAAATATTTTCTTTCGAATCGAAATACGCAGTAACCCCCCTGGAATATCATTGATAACGCAATGATATCATGCAGCTCTGAGAAAAGCAGGTGAGGTCAGGAGTCGAATGTTGTCAACAAGAATAATATCCACACATATTCAGTAAATTACGGAGGACTCGGAATCCATGACCAACAGGCACAAGAGGTATTATCTTAACTATCCAAGTCACTACTAAAAAGTTGGTGGATTGGGTGAGACAGATGAACATAACAGGCATAACAGTATTTGACTGAATGCCCCTATCGAGTCTCACCAAAGAAGAGTCATTCGAAACAAGTCTATCTGTCTATCTCCACCTTTTTTGAGGCACTAGGAAAATCAAGCAAACTTCTCACTAAGGAAAAGCTTCTGGAATAGATTGGTGACTCATCCTATTCTGATGCATTTCGATGTGTAGAAATCACTTCATCGCAAAACTAAAGAACAATAACTTCTCACAGATACTGAGGTGGATTTAGAAATGGCGATGGTAAAACAGCTAATGCACCTTCAGTTTCTTCAGATAAATCTTCATCATTCAAAGGCTGCATCTGAGTCATTGATACCTCTTCTGACACCTTGAAGAATGGTGTGACTATGACTAAAGACTATGACAAGAGGGCTACGAAGTTGGAGTACAAGATAGAAGCGCATGGAATTCTAAAATATGCTCGACCTTTGACCTTAAAAGGTTGTAAATACATATAGGCCAATTAATAAGCAAGTAAGAGTCTATGACTATGTTAATATTCATCAGATTTTCTTATAATTCGACCTTTCTTTTAGCAAATTGGCATTTATTTCATATTCCTTGAAATTTTTGTTAAATATGTAGTATTTCTTTGTACTAATAATTTTTAATTTCTTCAAAATACCCTTCGTACTAATATTATTTTTCAGATTAAGCCGGCTTATTTGATAACTAGGTCTAGGACATTTGTCTATGGTTGTGCACGATAAAGGACCATTCAAGCACCAACTCGCAGTGTCATGTATGCCATCAAAGACATTCTTGAGATTATTAATCTTTTGATATTGAGAAAATTTTATTATTATAAAATAAACTTCAGATACGAGTATAATAAACACTTCAGACGTTTCTGAGAATATTTTAGTAGTGTCAGTAGGGGAGGGGGATTTTTTGCTGCATTTTCTTTTTAATGGTCTTAAATATTTTTAGTTCATTGAAATTTTGTTGTGTATAAATAACAGTAGCCTTTGTGCTTTCAAAAACTCATTAGACTTTTAGCACGTTCATAAAGCCGTAGTGTTAAGGTGGATTGTCAAAGGATATTAAGGACATACATACATATAATATGAACATGTTTATTCATATAATTTCTTTATTGTACATTGTAAGAGTATACAAAAACATTCTTAAATGGTAGCCAGAACTTTGTTGAAATTAACTTTTACATACAATAGGAAAGCATTTTAGAGGGAATACTAGGGTAAAACTTTTTTGTTAAAGTAAAATAAAAATTTACTTTTAAATCGTGATAGAAATGTCTTCCTATCGTCAAATTTTCTATAGAAAAGTATTCCTATCGTCAGCTTTTGTATAGAAATGCCTTCCTATCGCCACTTTTCTATAGAAATGTCTTCCTATCGCCAACTTTTCTACAGAAAAGTCTTCCTATCGCCAACTTTTCTACAGAAAAGTCTTCCTATCGTCAACTTTTCTACAGAAAAGTCTTCCTATCGTCAACTTTTCTACAGAAAAGTCTTCCTATCGTCAACTTTTCTATAGAAAAGTCTTCCTATCGTCAACTTTTCTATAGAAAAGTCTTCCTATCGTCAACTTTTCTATAGAAAAGTCTTCCTATCGTCAACTTTTCTATAGAAAAGTCTTCCTATCGTCAACTTTTCTATAGAAAAGTCTTCCTATCGTCAACTTTTCTATAGAAAAGTCTTCCTATCGTCAACTTTTCTATAGAAAAGTCTTCCTATCGTCAACTTTTCTATAGAAAAGTCTTCCTATCGTCAACTTTTCTATAGAAAAGTCTTCCTATCGTCAACTTTTCTATAGAAAAGTCTTCCTATCGTCAACTTTTCTATAGAAAAGTCTTCCTATCGTCAACTTTTCTATAGAAAAGTCTTCCTATCGTCAACTTTTCTATAGAAAAGTCTTCCTATCGTCAACTTTTCTATAGAAAAGTCTTCCTATCGTCAACTTTTCTATAGAAAAGTCTTCCTATCGTCAACTTTTCTATAGAAAAGTCTTCCTATCGTCAACTTTTCTATAGAAAAGTCTTCCTATCGTCAACTTTTCTATAGAAAAGTCTTCCTATCGTCAACTTTTCTATAGAAAAGTCTTCCTATCGTCAACTTTTCTATAGAAAAGTCTTCCTATCGTCAACTTTTCTATAGAAAAGTCTTCCTATCGTCAACTTTTCTATAGAAAAGTCTTCCTATCGTCAACTTTTCTATAGAAAAGTCTTCCTATCGTCAACTTTTCTATAGAAAAGTCTTCCTATCGTCAACTTTTCTATAGAAAAGTCTTCCTATCGTCAACTTTTCTATAGAAAAGTCTTCCTATCGTCAACTTTTCTATAGAAAAGTCTTCCTATCGTCAACTTTTCTATAGAAAAGTCTTCCTATCGTCAACTTTTCTATAGAAAAGTCTTCCTATCGTCAACTTTTCTATAGAAAAGTCTTCCTATCGTCAACTTTTCTATAGAAAAGTCTTCCTATCGTCAACTTTTCTATAGAAAACTCATCCTATCGTCAACTTTTCTATAGAAAAGTCTTCCTATCGTCAACTTTTCTATAGAAAAGTCTTCCTATCGTCAACTTTTCTATAGAAAAGTCTTCCTATCGTCAACTTTTCTATAGAAAAGTCTTCCTATCGTCAACTTTTCTATAGAAAAGTCTTCCTATCGTCAACTTTTCTATAGAAAAGTCTTCCTATCGTCAACTTTTCTATAGAAAAGTCTTCCTATCGTCAACTTTTCTATAGAAAAGTCTTCCTATCGTCAACTTTTCTATAGTAAAGTCTTCCTATCGTCAACTTTTCTATAGAAATGTCTTCTTATCGTCAACTTTTATATAGAAATGTCTTCCTATCGTCAACTTTTCTATGGAAATGTCTTCCTATCGTCAACTTTTCTATAGTAAAGTCCTATCGTCAATTTTTCTATAGTAATGTCTTCCTATCATCAACTTTTCTATAGTAAAGTCTTCCTATCGTCAACTTTTCTATAGTAAAGTCTTCCTATCGTCAACTTTTCTATAGTAAAGTCTTCCTATCGTCAACTTTTCTATAGAAAAGTCTTCCTATCGTCAACTTTTCTATAGTAGAGTCTTCCTATCGTCAACATTTCTATAGTAAAGTCTTCCTATCGTCAACTTTTCTATAGTAAAGTCTTCCTATCGTCAACTTTTCTATAGTAAAGTCTTCCTGTCGTCAACTTTTCTATAGTAAAGTCTTCCTATCGTCAACTTTTCTATAGTAAAGTCTTCCTATCGTCAACTTTTCTATAGAAAAGTCTTCCTATCGTCAACTTTTCTATAGAAAACTCATCCTATCGTCAACTTTTCTATAGAAAAGTCTTCCTATCGTCAACTTTTCTATAGAAAAGTCTTCCTATCGTCAACTTTTCTATAGAAAAGTCTTCCTATCGTCAACTTTTCTATAGAAAAGTCTTCCTATCGTCAACTTTTCTATAGAAAAGTCTTCCTATCGTCAACTTTTCTATAGTAAAGTCTTCCTATCGTCAACTTTTCTATAGAAATGTCTTCTTATCGTCAACTTTTATATAGAAATGTCTTCCTATCGTCAACTTTTCTATGGAAATGTCTTCCTATCGTCAACTTTTCTATAGTAAAGTCCTATCGTCAATTTTTCTATAGTAATGTCTTCCTATCATCAACTTTTCTATAGTAAAGTCTTCCTATCGTCAACTTTTCTATAGTAAAGTCTTCCTATCGTCAACTTTTCTATAGTAAAGTCTTCCTATCGTCAACTTTTCTATAGAAAAGTCTTCCTATCGTCAACTTTTCTATAGTAGAGTCTTCCTATCGTCAACATTTCTATAGTAAAGTCTTCCTATCGTCAACTTTTCTATAGTAAAGTCTTCCTATCGTCAACTTTTCTATAGTAAAGTCTTTCTGTCGTCAACTTTTCTATAGTAAAGTCTTCCTATCGTCAACTTTTCTATAGTAAAGTCTTCCTATCGTCAACTTTTCTATAGTAAAGTATTCCTATGGTCAACTTTTCTATAGTCAAGTCTTAATATCGTCAACTTTTCTATAGTAATGTCTACCTTTCGTCAATTTTTCTATAGAAATGTCTTCCTGTCATCAACTTTTCTATAGAAATGTTTTCCTATCGTCAACTTTTCTATTGAAATGTCTTAATATCGTCAATTTCAAGTGAAGACATTTATAAATTTTAATAATTCTTCTAAGAGGAACCTGGCTAATATAAGCGACCCAGCCAAAAAGTTTTTTTCTTTTGACTTAATGACCGCCAAAATATACTTGACAGCAATATGTGCATTTGAGTATGTTGACGCCAGTGAATGTATGTAAGTGCATAAGTATGTTGGTGTTAGTATTCGAGTATGTGAGACTGCATATATGAATTTAATATATTGTGTCCTTAACTTCACAATATGTTTTTGGTGCTAGAAATTCAATGACAAAGGATACATTTTTTTTAGTTTTACAAAATATGGTTTTTGCTATTATTTTGTAGTTTTTGATACAGATTTAATTTAAACTAAGCACACGCCAGTTATAAACTGATGGAGACATTCTGCTCTTGAAGTGTGTACGATAAATGTACTTGTGACTTTCAAACACCTGAGGCTTTTTAAACGGCAGTAAAATTTTTGATATTAAAAGTAAACTATTAAAACATTTTTAGAACATATGTATATAATTTTTACATTTTTGTTTTCTTTTTTGCTGTTGTCTTCTAGCTGGCAATTATTCTTCGTTTTACTAGGGAATGGTGTTTTCTATGGATATGATATGGAATTAATTAACACACATACATTTTGGGTGCATATAGTTTATAAGTTCATTAGGGTGACAGGAAAATTTTTTTTCTTTGATTTCAAATATTTTTCTACGGAATATTGTGACATTAGGTCTCGTAAAAATTATTTATATTTATCTTGTAAAAATTATTTATTTTTGGTCTAATTTTCGCAAAAACCAAAAAATTACCCATTTTCCCCCATACAAATGGGCTCTAAAACTTTGGACCCAATGCGCGCCCATAGAACGTTGTCCGATTTGGCTCAAATTTTCAGATCTAAACTTTTAGACCTAGTGTCACATTATTCCGTAGAAAAAGTTATAAAATTCTAAAAATCATTTTTCTTCATACAAAAAATTGTCACCCTAATGTTCATATATATTTATATCTATTTAATATCTTAGTTATGTACAAAGTAGTTGTGTTTGTGTATTTAGTAATAAATGAAGCTCACATGTCATCAGCACAAGGATAAAATTCACGCTAACATTTAAGTTATTAAGAAATATTAAAAATAACTTAAGTTTGTTATAAAAACATTTTCGAATTTAGAGAGAATAAACAGTGCGTTTATTATTTTAATAGGGGTTGCCCCATGGAAACTACGCAAATGTTACTTATAATCATTTACGTAGTTTCCATGGGGGAAATGCTTATTAGTATCAAATTATAAAAGCTATGACGATTTAATTTTGTACGGAGGAGTTTTATATAATTATCGGAAATTATATATAATTTCTTGACAATCGGTTCACTCCACTCCCGAAGAGGAGTGGAGTTTATAGAGGAGCGAAGTCTGTGTCTGTACTTGGGCTCAATGGTTTCACCTCACCTCACCCAGAGTCCATTCATTTCAAAAATGGAATAATACTCGATGCCGTTATCTCAGGCTAATCTGTAGTTTTTGAAAAGCCGGTCCGACTGCTAAGCTAAAAGAGTCGAGAGGAATTTCTAAACATTATTTAAAAAACTAACTAAAGTTTGTTATCCCCTGGTGACCCACCTTATGGCTTTGGATTGTCTAAAGCGATTTTAGTTTGAGGCTGTTAAAAGCAGGGCAGAGGCAAATTTCTCCAATTACAGATATAAGTGCAGTTTAAACAAGTTCTCATAGAGATGTCGGATATACCACTTATTTGTCAAAATGTAATCTAAACTCATCAATTTCTATTGCGTAGATCAAAATTAGGAAGTTTAGTTATAACCAAGAGCGGCTTTGGATAACATCTCTTGAGACCCAGAGTATGTGGAGTATGTAATCAGGAAGGTCCACTTAAGTAATCCCGCAACTTAAGAGTTGGCGTGTATACAAAAATCTTATCTGACCCCGACAAATGACCTGCTACTGTGGTAGTTAGAAGAAATCTAATCATTTTAAGATCGACAAGATATACGAAATCGCACATACCGAATAAGGCAAAGGTAATGTTATATCTATAGTAAGAGGAACCTGTCTAATATATGGGTGAATGTGGACCCAAATATATCGGAAATAGTTAAATGGCTCTGCTTCAAAGAGATTTTCGCAAACGTGACCATTTAGAAAAAAGGATAATGTAGGAGATGTTGGATTCCAAGCAACGGTTCTGATTGGTTTTACCTTGGTAAGCTCAGACTTATCTTAGTACATCCTTCATATCAACATGGGACACTGAACTCCTCGTGGTATCACCTGGGTACCTACGTTAACGTCCGATAAAATAGCGAGCCAATATGTGCCGCTAGTTCAACCATAAGACGATTAAAATATTTGTTGGGACATTGGGTTAGTAACCTACTCCTAGAAAAAAATATATACTATGAAATATATATATGAAAGCAAATAGTAAGAATTAAAACGGCCCCACCTAGTGCTGGCGACTATGGAAAACGAAAAAAGGGCCATGATTTAAGGATCAGCACCTGAAACATGCAAACCCTTTACAGAGGAGGTGTTTTGATCCAGTTTATGGATGTTCTTGATGCACATAAGTGTGATGTGACTGCTGTTCAGGAGTTAAGATGGAATGGCCGCGGCATCGGCAAGACATCATAAGGTGACCTGTATAACAGCTGCCATGAATTTGGATGCGGATTCATGATCAGAAAAAAAATGCAAAATCTAGTCTCCAGGTTCACCCCAGTAAATAACAGGATAGCGACAATGCGAGTCAAAGTACATCTATCTGAACCTGATTTGTACTCACGCTCCCACAGAGGAAGAAGCCCTTTATGATCAACTTGAGGAAGTGTACGATAACTGCCCCAATCATAATTAAATGGTTTTAACGCAAAGATTTGGCGAGGAAATCGCTTTGAGTCCACTGTTGGTAAGTTCAGTCTTCACAACGTTACATCCGACAATGGTTTGAGTTTAATCTCGTGACGGTACCAGTACCAGTTTTCGACATCTTGAAATCCACAAAGCAATTTGGATATCTCCAGATCATATTACAAAAAATCAGATAGACCATATTGTACATATAGTTCATGTTAGGCACTCATCAAGTATATTGGAAGTACAATTCGAGGAGCCAATATGGACTTCGATCAATACCTTGTTGTAGCTAAGTTGAGAACACGTCTGAGTATGTAGCGGAACATACAGACAGAACCACAAAAAAAGTTTGACTTTACCAAGCTACAATCTCATCAAATTGTTACCGATTACTCGCAACAACAGCTAAATTACTCAGAGAAGATATTCAAACGACATCTGCATGCTATGGCAACATATTGACAACTCCATGAAGACTACTGGCGTTGTTTGTACACCACCCAACGAAATTGAGGTTAGAATTGCAATAACTTGACTAAAATATAACAAAGCTGCTAGTACCGATGGTTTGCCTGTGTAGCTTTTAAGGCCGAAGGTGATGAGTTGATATGGAGTACGTCCCGGCATATAAAAACAATACGGTTAGACGAACGTATGCCAGACGATCGGAGTCTCCGTATTCTTTGTTCAGTGCACAAAAAAGGAGATAAAGCCGTATGTGCCAATTATGGAGTTATATCGACCATACTATATATAATTTCCCGACAACATTCCAATTGGAACAAGGGGTACTTCTCTCAGACAATGAGCTGCATCCGATTCTATTTTTAGACTCATTGAAAGGGACCTACGTTTTAACGCAGGCTCCGAACGGCAAATGCATTAGTTAGAGAAGTTTTATATAGCCTAATACTCAATAACCAGTGGCTAGCTGAGTTATGAGGTGAACCGCCGCTTTTTGAAAATTTATTTTTTCAAGTGAGTCTGGCCAGGGATCGAATTTGGGCCTCTGGTATGCTAGGAGGATGACTAACCTGCTATACCACGGCGGTTCACGACCATACTGCATGAAAGGTTAAAGTCCAAAAACTATGGATCAGTGGAGAAAAGATTTTAAGCTGGTACTTAACTTGTAAACGTAGATAAATATATACCCCTTCTACTTGTATGGTATATCTTTTATAATTACCTCATTCCTGAAGCATGAGGATAGTGCTTTATATTAAGTGGATGACACAGTGGCAAGACTCAGAGGATGTAGAATACATTATCGTTAAGACAATTTAGCCTAGATTTACGGCGTTGGTATAATCGCACACTATACTAATATGTCCTCGGACGCTCTAATCAATATTGAAGAAATCAAAACCGAATATTACTCTTATCTCTGAGAAATTAGCAAATAGTTGTCCCAAATGTGAACCGCCTAGCATACCAGGGATCCCAAGTTCGATTTCCACTTGAAAAAATAAAATTTTCCAAAAAAGCCGTTCACCTCATAACTCAGCTAGCCACTGGTTATTGAGTATTAGGCTATATAAAGCTTCTGTAAATTATGCATTTACCGTTCAGAGCCGGAGTTAAAACGTAGGTCTAAAAATAGAATCGGATGCAGCTCATTACCTGAAAGAATTACCCCTTGTTCCAATTGGAATGTCGTGGGAATTATGTTTGTTCCGAAATTAAAAGTTCTTGATAACTATGCTTTTTAAGGTAATATAGAATTAAATTTATAAGATTTTCAGGGGTTTACGAAATAAATGTTAGAAATATAGAGAAAATTGAGGTATCACTCGATAAGGTCGCTAGCGTCTAAATGATCCGTTGCAAGCACCGCAATGACGTTCACGCGAAATCTTAATTATCAGGAAATGAAGTTTTAACAGTTTGAAGTCCACAATAGCTTCAGAAAACTACAAGCTTTTTTTTTAATTATACAAAACATATCCAAAAAGGCTGGTACAAGTCCTGGAATGAAATATGCAGAAATTTTGGAAACATCTCCAAAGCTTCACTACTAAGAAGAATTATGGCTTCCATACGTATCTCGGCGTTTTGCTGTAGCACGTCAGAATTTTAAGAAAATCGATTTTAAAGATTCGAAGGACCGTGGAGGTTCACTTGTAACGTAATACTATTAAAAAAAGTTCTATAAAAATAGAATGGGTAAGCCGATTTAAATGCTTGAGCCAGTTTTGAAAAGGGAATTAAATTTTGATTTGTTTTTATTAAAAGAACAAATTTGTTTCCGTTAGAGGACGCTTTAATTTTCATGTTAAATTAAAAAATATCCAAAAAATTTACGAAATTCGACTAACAACATTTTTAACACAAAATAATAGTTAAGATATCATATTAATTTTTGTATTTTTACATTACATTTACATTACATTGAATTACATTACATTTTTTGGATATTTTTTAATTCTACATGAACATTAAAGCGCCATCTAGCGGATTGTATTTGTTTTTTTAAATAAAAACAAATCCAAATTTAATTCTATTTTCAAAACTGGCTCGAGCATTTAAATCGGTTCACCCATTCTATTTTTATAGAACTTTTTTTAATAGTATTACGTTACAAGTGAACCTCCACGGTCCTTCGAATCTTTAAAATCGATTTTCTTAAAATTCTGACGTGCTACAGCAAAACGCTGAGACACGTATTTCCTTATTTTAAGCCTATTTTCATATTCTGTTAAAATTTTTCATGTGTACCAACCACTGTTGTACTGTGTTATTGGTCAACGAAGTTGCTTCTGGTTACTCACAAAAGTAGACTAACTTCTTTTAAGTTCAACTTTTTTCGAGAGCCATTCTAAAGGTATTTAAGGACACTTTAATGCTTTAAAATATAATTTTGAACTTTTTGAAATATTCCCTTCATATTCATATGACCTTTGCTCTCATTTTTATTATTTAAAATTCTAGCATTTAACGTTTAACAAAACAACTGCATTAAAAAAGTCATTATTAAAGCCAGACACTAATGACATTTTGAAAAGGTCAGTAACTCATTAGTATTACAAATTTCTTGTACATATTTCCAAATCATTGTGTTCATTTTTAATTTCATAATTTCTTTTGTCCTTTGAACATATGGACGTGTTTTAATTTTTTCAATTTTATATTTCATATCTACCGCACAAAAAAGAAAAGACTTTAATGTTTTTTGAAGTTGCAATTGCTGCAATGCAGACATAACACATTCAATGAATTCTATATTAAAAAAAAATCTTCTTGCATACACCACAAAATCCTAACTAAAAATAGCTGAGGAAAAAGGTTACAAAAAAATATATACATATACATATTTCTATATATTGATAAAATATGGGTGAAAATGGTTGTGTTAGGTTCAGTTAGAGCATACACGAGAAAATGGGTCGCATTCAGGCTTTAGTACTATTATACATTTTTGTGTGTGTGAAGGATATGGTGTGATGTACACAGGACTTAGACTCATTCAATATCAAAATTTATAAATTTCTTTTATTATAGCCTATTTTTAATTTGGCGTTTAAAATGTTAAAGCAAAAAATATATGCCAGAGTATTTTGGTATTCAAAAACTATTATTAAAAATAAAATTATTTTAGACGAAATAATGGACTATTTTGTATTTAAACTATTTTTATACCCACCATCAAAAAGAATGGGGGGTATATTGAGATTGTCATTCCGTTTGTAATTTCCTTAATATTGGTTCAAAAATCAAAAACGATATATATTCTGAATCCTTATGAAATTCTAAGACGATTGAGCTATGTCCGTCTGTCTGTCCGTCTGTCTGTCTGTTGAAATCACGATAACGTCTAAACGAAAAGAGCTAGCTAACTGAAACTTGGCAAAAACATTCCTCATTTATGAGAAAATTTTGGCATTGAAATTGGGCAAAATCGGTTAACATTTGACCATAGCTCCCGTATAACCTCGTCTGGACTAGTCGCTTATTTGCTAATAACTGACAAATTATAATAGCTATGATGACAAAATTTGGTATCTAGAAGTTTTCCATAAGCACTAGGCAGCATGTAAAATTTCATCGTTCATGTAAAATAAAATCGGTTCACATTTAACCATAGCTCCCATATAAAAAACATACGGAAACAGCCTAAATTCCACCTGAAATTCACTTAAATGCCAATAAATGATAAACTGTAGTAGCTTTGACCACCAAATTTAGCACAATAAGTCTTATGTGAATACCAGCCAGTGTGCAAAATTTTGTCACAATCGGTCACCATTTGACCTAGCTCCCGTATAAAAAACTTACGGAAACACAAAAATACAAAAAGAAGAGGGGGTTTATGTCCGTCTGTCCGTTAGATAAAAGCGCGATAGCGCCTTAACTGAAAGGGCTATAGCAACAAAATTTTACAAAAGCAAGTCTTATGTGAATGCCAGTCAGTGTGCAAAATTTTGTTACAATCGGTCACCATTTGACCATAGCTCCCATATAAAAAACTTACAGAAACACAAAAATACAAAAAGAAAAGGAGATTTATGTCCGTCTGTCCGTCAGATAAAAGCGCGACAGCTCCTTAACTATAAAAGCTAGAGAGACAAAATTTTACAAAAGTATTTCTGATATGTAACAAAAGTTGTGTACTGAAAATGGGCGAAATTGGTTCACATTTAGTTAGAGCTCCCGTATAACCCCGCCCCAGGAAACACATGAATGCTGATAAATTGAATACAATTGTAATAGCTATGACGACTAAATTTAGTATAGAGAAGTTTTATACAACTATTGGTCAGTATATCAAATTTTATAGGAATCGGTCCATATTTGACTATAACTCTCATATAAAATACACTCCCGGAAACCAAAAGATATTTAGCAAGGACCAGTTAAAAGCTATTAAATTAGAAACTGTGATAGCTATTGCCACTAAATTTTGCAAAAATAAGCTTTACATAAATACCAACCAGTGTGTGTTACAATCGGTCAACATTTGGCTATAATTCTTATATATATATTACATCCCCTTTTTATATCTACAATTAAAAAGATTCGGAGGTAAGATTTGTATATGGTAGATGCATTAGGACCTCCTTACAAAATATATGGACCAGTCGTATTACTATCAACTTCTTTATCCTAACTAAATGTTAAGCTAAAGGAAAAGTATTTAACAACTTATTAATGTAAAACCATACCCGGTTGTGATAACGAATTTTGTTCAAAGTAAATAAATACTAGGGAAACCACTTCCATACTTTTGAATGTTGAACTATAAAGCTACTGCAACCGAAGTTATTCCAAATATTTTACCAACAATGACAACTAGCGTAACAACTTTTTTCCAATTTGTTCCACGTTTTGAATTTGCTGCACCCTCGTATATATATGAGATATGTTTCTAAATTTAACACAACTTGATGGTGGGTATATAAGATTCGGCACAGCCGAATATAACACTCTTACTTGTTAATATTATGTACAATTTTTTTATTAGGGTGGCTACAGTCGCGTGTTTTCAATGCAATGATTGTGCCTGTTAACAATATCTATAAACATGTTTAATACATTAATGAAAAGGAAGCCCTATCTAGATTATTAAATTCTTAAACATTTCTGAGAAAAATGTACAAAAAAACTAAATGATATATTTATTACAAAATCATTTTGGAAGTTTGACTTTAAATTTCTGAAAAAATATGCAAAATAGACTTTTTGCAGTTATTAAGTAAAAACAATTTTAATGATTAAAAAAAAAAAAATACCTTTTTATGGAATTAAAGTTATGGTGCTTAGAAATTTGCGATTTTTTATAAACTTCATTTTTCTGGATTCGTTTATAAATTCGGTCTAATTTTTATTTTTGAAATCTAAAGAGAATATATAGGACTATTTGACTGTGTTTCAGAAAGTTAAAAAATCGGCTTACATTTTTTGTAATAAGTTCGAAAACACAAAAATTTATAGTCGGTCAAGCCCGACAATACGATACTCTTCACCACTAAAGTCAAAGTTGTATTTTTTCATATATAAAACAAATATTTCCTAAATTTTGTCAAAATACGAACATTTTCTTAAGGCTTATAAATTTAAGCTGTTTTCGTCATTTAGACTTATATGGGGGCTAGGGTCAAATGTGAACCGATCATCTTGAAATTTAACAAATTGATTACAGTTTTTACTGTGAAAATAATTAAGTTAAGTTTTATAATCATTGACCTCAAGTACATTCTTCTAGTACTTTTTTTTTTGATAATAACCATTGATCTCAGATATCCGTTCTAGTATTTATTTAAAATTATGAAAAAATATCATGTAAAAATTCACAGTGTAAATACCCAAACAGTCTCTTAGTTTGTCTTGCTATTCGTTTTATCCATGAAATAATTGTTTGAATTTCGTCTGTGTCTGTATAACATTTAATCGCGTTGTATTTAATTTAATTATAAACTATTAAAAATTAATTTAAATAAACAACAGCCTCCCGAACTCTCTCTCCGCTTTTATTTTATCCGCCATTCTGGTTCTTGTGAAATCCAACCTCAAGCAATTCCAATAGATGATATATCTTGGGTTCATCAATTGCCAGACGATGTTCAACAAATGCTTCGTCTGCCCATAGAAAATATTGTTTACTTTTTTCACCTGGTCCACAATTTCAGAATTTTTTTGACTGAGCCGCCATGCTTGCAATTCTTAATGCAAGAACTGCTGGAAGCATTACAGTTTTCAAAAGATGTAATCGAAATACCAGGTAACATAAGGAAAATACTTTCTGTTGATAGTTTTCTTTACTAAACTTAATTATTTCCACAGCTTATCGATGCCTTTAACAAAACACTGAACGTTTTGTTCATGTAGTACATTAATCTGCCATGGCTGTCACTGGTGAGCAACGCATGGGCCACGTTTTTTCAGAACTTGAGAGCCCTCAAAAATACAGCAAACTTGAGTCTTTTCAAAACATAATTGATAAAAAGATTTTAAATTTTTATAATTCTTGTTGTATGAGTTAAGAAAAATATTGGCCTCCTCGAGACAAAAACATCGATATATCACACTTCGAGATCCGACTGTAAATGCCGAAGATATAACAAAAAAATGTATTTTGGCGACCCCAATGTGCAACGAAAAAAATTAAAAAAATTTTTTTCGAAACTACCTCATACCAATGCTTTATATTCGATGGTGTACGGCGAACTTTATTTTTTCCCCATATAAGTCGAGACGCTCTAGTGTCCAGCCAGCCAGCCAGACGGACGGACATCGCTAAATCGACTCAGAAAGTGATTCTAAGCCTATTGGTATACTAAAAGGTGGGTCTAAGACAAATATTTCTATGTATTACAAACATCAGCACAAACTTATAATACCCTTTCCACCTATGATGGTGAAGGGTATAACAAGTAAGAAAGTGCTATAGTCGGTCAAGCCCGACCATACGATACCCTTCACGATTATGGTCAAAGGTGTTCTTTTTCCTGAATAAAGACAAATATTTGCTAAATTTTGCCATCATACAAACATTTTCTCAAAATTTATATATTTAAGCTGTTTCCGTCATTTGAACTTATATGAGAGCTAGGGTCAAATGTGGACCGATGATCTCGAAATTTGGCAAATTGATTACAGTTATTTCAAAAATTGTTTATGCAAAAAATAAACTTAAGATTCCTTCATCTTCAGATTTATGAGCGTTTTAGTGATTTTTGTCTCATTTAGTGCGTTTTGATAGAAGAGTTTGTATGGGAGCTATGGTCAGTGATTTAAGTTCACATAAGCAGTATTTGCTTTAAATTTCATGGCCATTTGTGGCCAATATATCAATTCCAGGAAGTGGGACCTATGGGAGGTACCATAAATAATAGACCGATTTTGACGAATTTCAATAGCCATGGTCCCACTATTATAAAAATTATCTGTGTCAAATTTCATCTAATTATCTTTAGAATTGCGACCTGTACTTTGATTACATGGTTTACATGCGGGTCCAGCCAGCCGTCCAGACGGACGGACATCGCTAAGTCGACTCAGAAAGTGATTCTAAGCCTATTGGTATACTAAAAGGTGGGTCAAAGACAAATATTTCTATGCGTTATATACATCAGCACAAACTTATAATACCCTTTCCACCTATGGTGGTGAAGGGTATAAAAACACGGAGTGATCTCTATGCCCACATAATTGTAGAACCAGTGTAGAAGTAGTATTGACATACGGATGCGGGTAGCTAAGCATACCAATCTCGCATAAGTTAATACTACTTCCTGACTAAAAACGTAGCACTATTGATCAAACTGACGCAGAAGCAATTCATTATGTTAATTACGTCCAGAGGTGGAAAACAAAGTATCGCATTTTGTGCATTAGATCGGGTGTAACGAGGCTTAACCCGTTCGAACATTTTGCGAAATGGAGACTTCTGAAGATCCCTCCATCTGACGATAATATCGATTAGCATTATTGGTCTTGCTATATCTGTATACAGCCAATAAACAATATCTTTTTCCAAACTGTCCTTTTGTACACATACAGTTTTACTGTGAACTATATACATAGTCCCTTTAATGATGTTAAGCCTGATATGAAGATTCTTATGGCATTACCCAACTGCCCTTTGTTTAATAATTAGAATAAAAAATGGGTTCACCCTAATAGAATTCATTACATGACTTGAAAAGTAGTCGTATATTGGAAATAAGTGCAAATGTCTAGATACTGACTACCCAGTAGCTTCGGATTAAAGTATCATATCCGGTACAGGCGAATACTGTTTTAGAGTTAGCTGTTAGCTATGTAAAAAGTGGTTATTGACCTCTTTGCTTGGGTAACACGCTTTGAAATCACTGATCATTTCCTAGATTTTTGACGAGGTTCTTTAATATAAAACTGCTGGGATACTTACATGTAAATGTTTTGAACGACTATAAATAAATATTGTAGAAATAATAGGCCAACAGTAGAAAATTCGTCAGTCTTACAAGAAAGGTTTTAAATTGTACAAATGCCTATTCTTTTGATTCGTGTTCTTATTTATTTAATAATACAAAATTAATTGGCTTAATGCATGAAAACTTGTTACTTAAATTTAAAGAAGAATTTAAAGATGTTTTTATAGTGAAAATATTTATGGCAACAAATTTTAGGTTAAGAATGGGTTGAAAGTTTAACTGGTTAATCTATAAATATATAAAGAAAAATTATGCCGTAACTAAATTTGTTAAGAAGGTAACAACTGTAAACATTTTTTAATTATTACAAAGTTAACTGGTCTAAAAATCTTCTATGTATACTAATGATAGTTCCAAGTTTAAACTCTGGAATTTAGAGACGGGCTTGGCTGACTTTTATACTTTCATACTCGTTTTTTGTATGAAAAAGAACAACTTACGAAATATCGTGTGATATTGAATACTCAACATAATTATAATTATATATTGAGTATCGAGTACTTAAGTACTCAATACTTTTACATCTCTTTTTTCAACATTTATTATGGCGGATGTATAAAATAATGACAATAAATTAAAAATTCTCTTATACCTCGCTAGACTAATGACAATGTCTGCTTTTTGTTTACAAATTGTTAATCATAAACTTTTTAATATTTAATTCGAAGTTAAAATGACAGAAAACGTTGCTGTGCTAACGGCTTTACGGTGCAAAGCAAAAGCTTAGAAATAAATGAAAGCATATCTTGGGGCGCAACAAAATTAACAGTAGAAACTAGAAGGAAACGAAAAGGTTTGTATTAAAAGTCTTTTGTGAAGTATAAATAGAATTTTGTAAACTCAATTTAAAAAACCACACGTATTTTAGATCAAATGGACTACATATTTTCGTTATTTAGTAGTTTTAAATTTAAAATTGATCAATAAATTATCTTTATTACCAATAACAAATTAAGAACTCCTAAGATAATTAATTTTATTTCTTCAAAAAAATGTACATAAAACCATTAAAAATTTAGATGAACAATCTCAAGAACCATAAAGTATATTTTTTCCAATAAAAAATGTGGTCAAATATTACCAAATCTTTCTATTTTTTTTTATTTTTAAAATTAACATAAAATAGTCATTAGAAATTTTAGAAAATTACACGAAAATATGAAAATATAATGATGATGACATGCCACACAAACTAATAAACAAGAGAAAAGAAAACAATAAAATCTGACAGTTCGACAGCACGACTATAGCCATTTATTGTAGCACTTTAATATGGAAATACATAATTTGATGAAAAACATGGGTCTATTGGTGAATAAATGTTTTAAAGATCCAATACGCGGGAATTAAAATGTAGAACAAAAAAGCGGCACCCATAAATCTATGCGTCAGATTCAAAATTATTAAACAAAAAACGTGTAACAAAAAACTCTTGTTATATTTGGAAGGGTTAATATAAAATTACACAATATCCAATAAAAATATATTTATATTAAATTTTTTTTCTATTTTTAAAGGAAATTTTAAAAAAATTTTATATTTTTACAGGACGAAATTTTTCAAATATTTTTTATTTTTATAGGAAATTTTTTAAAAATTTTCTTTTTTTTATAGGAAATTTCTATTTTTCTATTTTTATAGGAAATTTTTCAAAAATTTTCTATTTTTATCAGAAATTTTTCAAAAATTTACAAATTTTATAGGAAATTTTTCAAAAATTTACTATTTTTATAAGAAATTTTTCAATAATTTACTATTTTTATAGGAAATTTTTCAAAAATTTAATATTTTTATAGGAAATTTTTCAAAAATTTTCTATATTTATAGGAATTCTTCCTATTTTTATAAGAAATTTTTCAAAAATTTCCTATTTTTATAGGAAATTTTTCAAAAAATTTTTTTTTATAGGAAATTTTTCAAAAATTTCCTATTTTTCAAAAATTTTCTATTTTTATAGGAAATTTTTCAAAAATTTCATATTTTCATAGGAAATTTTTCAAAAATTTCCTATTTTTATAGGAAATTTTTCAAAATTTTCATAGGAAATTTTTTAAAAATTTCCTATTTTTATAGGAAATTTTTCAAAAATTTCCTATTTTTATAGGAAATTTTTCAAAAATTTCCTATTTTTATCGGAAATTTTTCAAAAATTTCCTTTTTTTATAGGAAATTTTTCAAAAATTTCCTATTTTTATAGGAAATTTTTCAAAAATTTCCTATTTTTATAGGAAATTTTTCAAAAATTTCCTATTTTTATAGGAAATTTTTCAAAAATTTCCTATTTTTATAGGAAATTTTTCAAAAATTTCCTATTTTTATAGGAAACTTTTCAAAAATTTCCTATTTTTATAGGAAACTTTTCAAAAATTTCCTATTTTTATAGGAAATTTTTCAAAAATTTCCTATTTTTATAGGAAATTTTTCAAAAATTTCCTATTTTTATAGGAAATTTTTCAAAAATTTCCTATTTTTATAGGAAATTTTTCAAAAATTTCCTATTTTTATAGGAAATTTTTCAAAAATTTCCTATTTTTATAGGAAATTTTTCAAAAATTTCCTATTTTTATAGGAAATTTTTCAAAAATTTCCTATTTTTATAGGAAATTTTTCAAAAATTTCCTATTTTTATAGGAAATTTTTCAAAAATTTCCTATTTTTATAGGAAATTTTTCAAAAATTTCCTATTTTTAAAGGAAATTTTTCAAAAATTTTCTATTTTTATAGGAAATTTTTCAAAAATTTCCTATAAAAATAGGAAATTTTTGAAAAATTTCCTATAAACATAGGAAATTTTTCAAAAATTTCTTATTTTTATAGGAAATTTTTCAAAAATTTCCTATGTTTATAGGAAATTTTTCAAAAATTTCCTATTTTTATAGGAAGTTTTTCAAAAATTTCCTATTTTTATAGGAAATTTTTCAAAAATTTCCTATTTTTATAGGAAATTTTTGAAAAATTTCCTATAAACATAGGAAATTTTTCAAAAATTTCTTATTTTATAGGAAATTTTTCAAAAATTTCCTATAAAAATAGCAAGTTTTTGAAAAATTTCCTATAAAAATAGGAAATTTTTGAAAAATTTCCTATAAAAATAGGAAATTTTTGAAAAATTTCCTATAAAAATAGGAAATTTTTGAAAAATATCCTATAAAAATAGGAAATTTTTGAAAAATTTCCTATAAAAATAGGAAATTTTTGAAAAACTTCCTATAAAAATAGGAAATTTTTGAAAAACTTCCTATAAAAATAGGAAATTTTTGAAAAATTTCCTATAAAAATAGGAAATTTTTGAAAAATTTCCTATAAAAATAGGAAATTTTTGAAAAATTTCCTATAAAAATAGGAAATTTTTGAAAAATTTCCTATAAAAATAGGAAATTTTTGAAAAATTTCCTATGTTTATAGGAAATTTTTGAAAAATTTCCTATAAACATAGGAAATTTTTGAAAAATTTCCTATAAAAATAAGAAATTTTTGAAAAATTTCCTATGTTTATAGGAAATTTTTCAAAAATTTCCTATAAACATAGGAAATTTTTGAAAAATTTCCTATAAAAATAGGAAATTTTTGAAAAATTTCCTATGTTTATAGGAAATTTTTCAAAAATTTCCTATAAACATAGGAAATTTTTCAAAAATTTCCTATTTTTATAGGAAATTTTTCAAAAATAGGAAATTTTTCAAAAACTTCCTATTTTTATAGGAAATTTTTCAAAAATTTCCTATTTTTATAGGATATTTTTCAAAAATTTCCTATTTTTATAGGAAATTTTTCAAAAATTTCCTATTTTTATAGGAAACTTTTCAAAAATTTCCTATTTTTATAGGAAATTTTTCAAAAATTTCCTATTTTTATAGGAAATTTTTCAAAAATTTCCTATTTTTATAGGAAATTTTTCAAAAATTTCCTATTTTTATAGGAAATTTTTCAAAAATTTCCTATTTTTATAGGAAACTTTTCAAAAATTTCCTATTTTTCAGGCTTGGGGGATCTCAATTACATTTTGTAATTAATTACATCCTCAATTACACATTATATGTAATTGTAATTGAAAATTTTGAATTACAATTACATGTAATGCATAATTCGAAATTTTTGAATTACAATTACATGTAATTGTAATTTAAAATTTGCAATTACAATTACAAGTAATTGTAAATTCAAAAATTTGAATTACAAATTACTTGTAATTGTAATTCAAAATTTTGAATTGCCATTACGTATTTTCGAAAAAGTAATTGTAATTGTGAAAAAAAACTGTAATGATTACTTTGAAATTATTTATTACTTAAGAGTACAAAAATTACATAAATTATCAATTACTTATATATATATAATATACAAACATTGATATACAAACATAAAGACGTTGATTTAAACTGAGATCTTTTTATAAAACTAAAAATGATGTGTTTACTTTTTTAATAACAATAGTATTTTAATATTAAAACTAACTTTATGTACACATTTTGCACAACATATTATGGGGACTTTTATACTGCAAATTAAATGACATTTATATACAAATTATAAACAATTTTTATTAGCTTTCAACAAAACTAATTTTTCAAAGTTTTCGTCGGTAAGCTTTTGACGTGATGGTGTTAAAACTATTCCAGCGAACGAAAATAATCTCTCGACAGGTGCTGATGACGTTAAAGGAGTATTTGACCGCTCAAAAACTTTTGAAATTGTTGGATGACTTTTCAAGTTATTAAGTGATGTCTTAGTATCACGCATATATAGTTGGAGTTCCAGCTTAATTCCACTGTAATCACTGCCTTCGAATCCATTAGGTTCGCTTTGATCTACAATAATTTAAAGTATAATTATCATGCTTCCTTTCATTTAAAAAGTAGAATTAGAATTTCAAACTAATTATGTATTTCAGATGTGTATCTGATCTACTTAATGCTTATTTTAAAAATATATTTTATCAAATATAAGTTTTCATTTAACTATTATCATGTATCAATAAGTATGTATATCGGATATTGTGATAGTATTACAATTACCTTCCAAAGCGATTTCTCCAAAATCAAAAATTGATTCCCTTAGGGTCGGGTTTTCTTCAAGGACTGTGTTAGAGCTACTTATCTTGTATCTTTTGCAGTACTCAACAAAAATGTTTTCCATGTCTTCTTTTGTGCTGCCTGAAAGATTGCATATAGCGGATAACCATTTAAGCTTAATACTGGGATTTGACATCGCTGCTACAATAGCATCATGGGAGTCTTCAGTCAGATAAAATTAGATAGTTATATATCAATGTCCAGAATTTATATACGCTAGATGCATTAGGAACTCCTAACAAAATGTATGAACCTGCAGTGTTGCTATCAACATGCTTATCTTAACTACATACTAAGCACAACGAAAGTATTTTACAGCTTATTAATTTTGAACTATACCCGGTTATGGGACAAAATTTTGTGCAAAGTAAATACTATGAAAACCACTTAATATAAATTTAAATGTTGAAATATAAAGCTATTGCAAACGAATTTAGACCAATTATTTTATGTTTTTTTAGGTAAATGTCGGCTTTTTATTCTAAAAATTGCCTTAAACTGTATTTTCAATGTAAGTTCAAAGTTCTAAGTAAAATGCAAGTACTTCGATATGAGCCCATAGTTGTATAAATAATACACTTTCGTTGTTGAATTCAGAACTATTAATTTAATTATTTTATTTATATTCAATTTTATAAATTTGATAAAAAAAATTTTGAAACTTAAATGAAAACCAAAATACTAAAATTTATAAAGAAATACTAGCAATATATTTTTGAACTTTCGGAGGATCGAAATCCATTTTAGACCCATGGTTTCTTTGGTGAATAAATTCCCTCTTTAAGATTTTTTCTCAAAAAAATCGACCCGCCCTAAGGTACAGACAGCTGATATTCAATTGTTAAAGACCTGAATCATTACATCAAAAATTATATGAGAGAGAATAGAGGAGACTAAGCACATCGACTTCAAAAGTAGCGATCATGCAATTTTAAAATAATGGTAGAATTTTTTACTACTTTAGCTATCTAGCACAGTTCTAAAACAAAAAGTTATAAATATATTGTAAATAAGTTTCTTGTAAAAAAAGAACACATATTCACACAAAATAAGTTATGAAATATATTTTAAGTTTTATTTAAAAAATGTATTTATATTTACTGCAATTTAATTACATTTTTATTGAATTATATGTAATTTTTCGTCAATTACAATTACAGGTAATGGTAATTGCAATTTTTCAATTACAATTACATGTAATTGTAATTGAGTTTTTTTGAATTGCAATTACATGTAATTGTAATTGCAATTTCTGAATTACAATTACATGTAATTGTAATTGAAAAAAACTTAATTACAATTACATGTAATTGTAATTCATTTTTTGAATTACAATTACATTTAAAGTAATTGTAATGCAAATGTAATTGAGATCCCCCAAGCCTGCTATTTTTATAGGAAACTTTTCAAAAATTTCCTATTTTTATAGGAAACTTTTCAAAAATTTCCTATTTTTATAAGAAATTTTTCAAAAACTTCCTATTTTTATAGGAAATTTTTCAAAATTTCCTATTTTTATAGGAAATTTTTCAAAAATTTCCTTATAGGAAAATTTTCAAAAATTTCCTATTTTTATAGGAAATTTTTCAAAAATTTCCTAACTTTATAGGAAATTTTTCAAAAATTTCCTAGCTTTATAGGAAATTTTTCAAAAATTTCCTAATTTTGAAGGAAATTTTTTAAAAATTTCCTAATTTTGAAGAAAATTTTTCAAAAATTTCCTAATTTTATATTCCAATATTTCCTATAAAAATTAAAAATTATATTATTTTTTTTTTTTAGAAATTTTGTATTAGCTTTGGCAATGGTGTACAACACCTTTTGGAAAAATTATCTCCAACTTTGAATAGGCTTCGATCAAAAGATTATTCAGGAAAAATAAATAGAAAAAAGTGTGTGTCAAAATTAAACGACAAAAAAAAACATAATAAAACACGACAAATAAAAAGCAAAAATACATGAAAATAAATATAATAGAATAAAATATAATAAATTGTCTAGTATGAGACATTTCGACTTTTTGGCAAAACGCCCATTAGTTTCACTTTCATAAAGTGCTAGATGATGATGACAGTAAATCGAACCAAAAACTATGACTATTTTTTCTTCTATAAATTTTGTATTTTTTTGTGTTTTAGCTGTGACTTTTTTTGTGGAAAATTAGCTGTTGGCTCGTTTGTGTTTTTCTCGGTGGCTTATTTTTTATTTCAATTCAATTTTCATGATGATGAGCTCTGAGAATATGACTAATTTGTGGTGGGATTTTTTAAGAAAATTTCAAATTAAATCTGAACAATTTATTATTCAAAATAAAAAAATCAAATCATGGCAGATGATAGATAAATCGTCCAATTTCTAAAATATAGAGGTTCTGTAATTAATTTTAAAGCATTTTTTAGAGGTATTGTATAGGCAAAAGCCATTAAAGTAATTTGTCATGAGGGTCAGTCAGTTTGTCAGCTAATGTTCAATTTTCAGCTAAAAACAAATGACCTTACTAATCTGATCACAATTAAATGTCACAATATATAGGTACTAGAAAAGTTTTAGAAAAATTTAAATTAATTTCAATGCACAGTGGGTTGAAGTAAATAATAAATTATTTTGAAAATCCCTAAGGTATGCTACAAAATATTAGTTCAAAAGTCTGAGTTTTCGATCGATATCGAATTTGAAGATTTAACCCCATCATTTTGAATCGTAAACAAGAACTCATTGCGAATATGTACATATTGTGCTTTTCTTGAATGAGTACTAAAAGTAAACCCATCCCACTGTGCATTGGAATGTTTTGTTTTAATGTTTACTAACATTCTACAATTTTTTTTGTACCAAACAATTCAATTGTTTATTTAAAATTGCGGCTTGTCAAATTTGGAATTAATCTATAATTACGGGTAATTATTTACGAGAATGTTGCACAGTGTGTAGGTGATTTACTTTTCTTCTTCATCTGTTCAATACCGAATTACACATTTCTTTCTAATAGAAAACTTTCATTAGTTATTTATGATATTAAGTAACAAGTTATTGCAAAACCGAATTCTAAACCCACATTTCGAAATTCGTTTGAGTGCACATACGATTTCCTTATAAGATATTTGTAATTAACATTTTGCTTTTAACTATTTTGTATAGGTATTTTAAATAAATTACACTAGTTCACAAAATTCAAGTTTTTTGCTTTATTTTCACAAAAACTTTTCGAAAATTGACTATTTATAGGAAACTTTCGAAAATTGACTTTTCGTAGGAAATTATTTGAAAATAACAATTTATAGGCAAATTTTGGAAAATTTACTATTTATAGGAAATTTTTCGAAAATTGACTATTCATAGGAAATTTTTCGAAAATTGACTATTTATAGGAAATTTTTCGAAAATTGACTATTTATAGGAAATTTTTCGAAAATTGACTATTTATAGGAAAATTTTCGAAAATTTACTATTTATAGGAAATTTTTAGAAAATTGACATTTATAACAAATTTTTCAAAAATTGACTTTTTATAAGAAATTTTTCGAAAATTGACTTTTTATAAGAAATTTTTCGAAAATTGACTATTTAGAGGAAATTTTCGAAAATTGACTTTTTATAGGATATTTTTCGAAAATTGACTTTTTACAGGAAATTTTTCGAAAATTTACTTTTTGTAGGAAATTTTTCGAAAATTGACTATTTATAGGAAATTTTTCGAAAATTGACTATTTAGAGGAAATTTTTCGAAAATTGACTATTTATAGGAAATTTTTCGAAAATTTACTATTTATAGGATATTTTTCGAAAATTGACTATTTATAGGAAATTTTTCGAAAATTGACTGTTTATTGGAAATTTTTCGAAAATTGACTATTTATAGGAAATATTTATAAAATTGACTCTTTATAGGAAATTTTTCGAAAATTTACTATTTATAGGAAATTTTTCGAAAATTGACTATTTATACGAACTTTTTCGAAAATTGACTATTTATAGGAAATTTTTCGAAAATTTACTATTTTTAGCAAATTTTTCGAAAATTGACTATTTATAGGAAATTTTTTTGAAAATTTACTATTTTTAGCAAATTTTTCGAAAATTTACTATTTATAGGAAATTTTTCGAAAATTTACTATTTATAGGAAATTTTTCGAAAATTGACTATTTATAGGAAATTTTTTTAAAATTGACTATTTATAGGAAATTTTTTGAAAATTGACTATTTATAGAATATTTTTCGAAAATTGACTATTTATAGGAAATTTTTTGAAAATTGACTATTTATAGAATATTTTTCGAAAATTGACTATTTATAGGAAATTTTCCGAGAATTGACTATATATAGGAAATTTTTCGAAAATTTACTATTTATAGGAAATTTTTCGAAAATTGTCCATTTATAGGAAATTTTCCGAAAATTGACTATTTATGGGAACTTTTTCGAAAATTGACTATTTATAGGAAATTTTTTTGAAAATTTACTATTTTTAGCAAATTTTTCGAAAATTTACTATTTATAGGAAATTTTTCGAAAATTTACTATTTATAGGAAATTTTTCGAAAATTTACTATTTATAGGAAATTTTTCGAAAATTGACTATTTATAGGAAATTTTTTGAAAATTGACTATTTATAGAATATTTTTCGAAAATTGACTATTTATAGGAAATTTTTTGAAAATTGACTATTTATAGAATATTTTTCGAAAATTGACTATTTATAGGAAATTTTCCGAGAATTGACTATATATAGGAAATTTTTCGAAAATTTACTACTTATAGGAAATTTTTCGAAAATTGTCCATTTATAGGAAATTTTCCGAAAATTGACTATTTATGGGAACTTTTTCGAAAATTGACTATTTATAGGAAATTTTTTTGAAAATTTACTATTTTTAGCAAATTTTTCGAAAATTTACTATTTATAGGAAATTTTTCGAAAATTTACTATTTATAGGAAATTTTTCGAAAATTAACTATTTATAGGAAATTTTTTGAAAATTGACTATTTATAGAATATTTTTCGAAAATTGACTATTTATAGGAAATTTTTTGAAAATTGACTATTTATAGAATATTTTTCGAAAATTGACTATTTATAGGAAATTTTTTGAAAATTGACTATTTATAGAATATTTTTCGAAAATTGACTATTTATAGGAAATTTTCCGAGAATTGACTATATATAGGAAATTTTTCGAAAATTTACTATTTATAGGAAATTTTTCGAAAATTGACTATTTATACGAACTTTTTCGAAAATTGACTATTTATAGGAAATTTTTCGAAAATTTACTATTTTTAGCAAATTTTTCGAAAATTGACTATTTATAGGAAATTTTTTTGAAAATTTACTATTTTTAGCAAATTTTTCGAAAATTGACTATTTATAAGAAATTTTCCGAAAATTGACTATTAATAGGAAGTTTTTCGAATATTGACTATTAATAGGAAGTTTTTAGAATATTGACTATTTATAAGAGATTTTTCGAAAATTGACTATTTTTAGGAAATTTTTCGAAAATTTACTATTTATGGGAAATTTTTCGAAAATTGATTATTTATAAGAAATTTTTCGAAAATTGACTTTTTATAGGAAATTTTTTCGAAAATTGACTATTTATAGAAAATTTTTCGAAAATTGACTATTTATAGGAAATTTTTAAAAAATTGACTATTTTTAGGAAATTTTTCGAAAATTGACTATTTTTAGGAAATTTTTCGAAAAGTGTCTATTTATCGGAAATTTTTATATTCAAATTTAATTAACTGAGATCTCTCTTTTTTAAAATCGACCCACGGACATATTTAGCAATTTAAAATTTACTATTTATAGGAAATTTTTCGAAAATTGACTATTTATAGGAAATTTTTCAAAAATTGACTATTTATAGGAAATTTTTGAAAATTTACTATTTATAGGAAATTTTTCGAAAATTGACTATTTATAGGAAATTTTTCGAAAATTGACTATTTATAGGAAATTTTTCGAAAATTGACTATTTATAAGAAATTTTTGGAAAATTAACTATTTATTGGAAATTTTTCGAAAATTGACTTTTTATAGGAATTTTTTTGAAAATTTGCTATTTATAGGAAATTTTTCGAAAATTGATTATTTATAGGAAATTTTTCGAAAATTGACTATTTATAAGAAATTTTTGGAAAATTAACTATTTATTGGAAATTTTTCGAAAATTGACTTTTTGAAAATTTACTATTTATAGGAAATTTTTCGAAAATTGACTATTTAGAGGAAAATTTTCGAAAATTGACTATTTATAAGAAATTTTTGGAAAATTAACTATTTATTGGAAATTTTTCGAAAATTTACTATTTAGAGGAAATTTTTCGAAAATTGACTTTTTATAGGAAATTTTTTGAAAATTTACTATTTATAGGAAATTTTTCGAAAATTGACTATTTATAGGAAATTTTTCGAAAATTGACTATTTATAGGAAATTTTTCGAAAATTGACTATTTATAGGAAATTTTTCGAAAATTTACTATTTAAAGGATATTTTTCGAAAATTGACTATTTATAGGAAATTTTTCGAAAATTGACTATTTATAGGAAATTTTCCGAAAATTGACTATTTATAGGAAATTTTTCGAAAATTGACTATTTATAGGAAATTTTTCGAAAATTGACTATTAATAGGAAATTTTTCGAAAATTGACTATTTATAGGAAATTTTTCGAAAATTGACTATTAATAGGAAATTTTTCGAAAATTTACTATTTATAGGAAATCTTTCGAAAATTGACTGTTTATATTAAATTTTTCGAAAATTTACTGTTTATAGGAAATTTTTCGAAAATTGACTATTTATAGGAAATTTTTCGAAAATTGACTATTTATAGGAAAAATTTACTATTTATAGTAAATTTTTCGAAAATTGACTATTTATAGGAAATTTTTCGAAAATTGACTATTTATAGGAAATTTTTCGAAAATTGACTATTTATAGGAAATTTTTCGATAATTGACTATTTATAGGAAATTTTTCGAAATTTGACTTTTTATAGGAAATTTTTCGAAAATTGACTTTTTATAGGAAATTTTGCGAAAATTGACTTTATAGGAAATTTTTCAAAAATTGACTATTTATAGGAAATTTTTCGAAAATTTACAATTTTTAGGAAATTTTGCGAATTACATCCAAAGTTTTGCTATATATTAAAAATAAATTAACTGAGATCTCTCTTTTTTAATGTAAAAATCGACCTACTGATGTATTTGGTGATTTTTATTCTCATATTTAAAATACATTTGCCTTTGCTAATTGGAATCACCCTTTCGTTTTTTAGATTTGCTTTAACAGAAGTGATTTATAACAATATCATTGAGACTTTTTTAAACAAAAATATAAACAAAACTATTACTTATATAATATGCAGCAGTTCTCAAACATTTGAAGACTCAATAATTAGGTTTCATTACTGCACCAATCGTACATATATTATATTTAAGAATCCCTGTATTTAAATACATAGATTGCATTCAAATTATAGAAAACCAACAAGTGTCGTCACAAGCGAATGTGGGCAGGTCAGGCAGTTTCGATATGTAAGAACTTGTGTTTTATAAATAAATAATTTTTCGAATAAAAAAATAAATAATACTTTTTTACAAATACGTTTTTTTGTTTTATTTTTTTTGTAAATACAATACGCAATACGCAAAATATTGTAAACATTATTACAGAAATTATATGTGATACTAAAATCTTATCAAGATTATCATAAAAATACTCAATATCTAATGTTTAGATAAAATTCTGACTAGTTTTTATAATATTTTTTCAAATATATACTATACAATTTAGTCATCTTTTAGTTTTATAAATGAAAATTTTAATTATAATTCAAATCGTTAAAAAAGGTAACTTTTGCAAATTTAGCATATAAATTGATGTTGTAAATTACTACCAAAATACCTTTTTAGTGATGCTATAACTGGCTTAAAAGTAATTTCCGTTAAAAATTTATTTCCTTATAATAACTTCGAAATTATGTAATATCTTGTGTTTAAAAGATATCTTAATGACAATCGAAACTTACAGCTCTTATTATTTTAACGTATAATATAAACAATAGAACCAGATTTTATCGCATGGTGGGTCTCAAAGAAGAATTTTCGTACACATTAAGAGCTTTCAGATCTTAATTCGAGGTCTACTATAATGCAATAAAATTGGTCATAAAAAAATCTCACGTAGTCAGTTAATATCTAGGCGATTAAAAAATGTTCCCACAAAATCTATATGGAGCATTCACAATAAGAGTGAGATCCGAAACTCCGGCTAAACATAAAACGGATGGAACTTTCGACACAAAAATAACAGCATTATTTTCGAATTTTATATCGCACTTGATCAACAAGAGGGTATTAACTCAAAATTTTAAAATTTTCAGTAGAGTCAAAAAACTATTTTATTTTACCACTACTTTCATATAAAGAAGAGGGGTAAAACTGTAGTTTTTTGGCGAAATTATAGTGAAAATAATGTCAGATTTTTACAATGGTTAGATAAGACCACTACACATCAATTTCTTCTAAAAAGTGAAAATTGAAAAATTTTGAGTTAATATCATCTTGTTGAACAAGTGCGATATGTGAGATAACAATACAAACCAAAAATGTCGATTAATTCGTTCAAATTTGATTTATTTTAGGTTCATAATGACCCTATTGTCGCTCTCAACTCAGTTTGGTTGTCTGTCAGTCGACCAAACTTTCACTAAACCAAATTATTTTTTGATATTGCAAAACTTAAAATGGTAATTTGGTCGAGTTAAAGTAAGGTCGACTTTCAGACGACCAAACTGAGTTGAGAACGGCAATAGGGGCATTAGAGTAGTTCGAAAAAAAAATTGAGTCAGTCACCCCCTAGGATTAAAGATAATGTAAAAATAATTCTAACAATTTTTTTATTTTTTTATCACGCCTACAAATACCGCTCTTTTACAATTTTGTTCACTGTGTCGCCATTTGAAATCCGATCATAACATTTTATATATCGATTTTCAGGGCTCTGCAAGGGCTACATTTCTCTTTTTGATAGTTTTTTACAACCTCGTCTATTTCTAGTCATAACTTTTTAAAATTCGAGCCGTACCCACCCTTATCAAATCGAGTAAAAATCTAGTTTTTAAAAGTTATGACTATAAATTGACGTGGTATTAAAAAAGTGTCAAAGAGAGAAATGTAGCCCTTACAGAGCCGCGAACACCGATATATAAAATGATATGATCGGATTTAAAATGGCGACACAGTGAACAAAATAGTAAAAGGGCGGTATTTGTAGGCGTGTTAAAAAAATAAAAAAATATTTTTTGGAATTGTTTTAACATTATCTTTAATCCTAGGGGGTGAGTGATATAACTTTTTTTTGGATGGAAGGCATTAGTTTTGGAATGTTACTATGTAGAAGAACAATTCCATATTTTTTTATTAGAAGAAGCAGTAAGTGTACCGATTATAATACAAAGGCGCCTAAACCTTGCTTACCTAAGTGGCCCTTTAATAGTATCCCTTGTGGGTCAAGCTAAGAGTGGTTTTCCAAGCATCTCGTTCTTCTGCGCTTCTTCTCCAGTTTTTCACATTAAGCTTGTAAAGGTTTTATTGGACTTGGTCTCCCACCGAAATTTTGGTCGTCCCCTTTTTCGTCATTACTTAGGATCATATTCGAACACATTTTTTGCTGGAGCAACTTTATTCATTCGCACAACGTATCCAAGCCAGCGTAGTCTATGTATTTTTTTAGCACTTTACTATAGCTTATACAGCTTTTGGTTTGTAATCTCCAATTTCGAAGATTAGTCCTTATATTTGGCGTATAATTGTTCTTTCAAAAACTCCAGGCACAGCTTCATCACCTTGAATAAGTACCCAAGCTTCTGCTCCATATGGTAGCACAGGTACGATTAGCGGCTTGTGCAACTTAATCTTTGTTTGCCGAGAAAAGGCCCTGTTCTTAAATTGTTTTCTTAGCCCAAAGTAGCACCTTTTAGCAAAAATAATTTTTAGCTTGATTTCCAAACTGATATTATTTGTTTTATTCATGGCGGAACCGAGGTATATGTACAAATTCATCTACTACCTCGAAGCTGTAGTGGAAAAAAGTTTAAAGATTGATTTACATCAAAACATAGCTTTTCTATTCGTTGAAACCATCAAATTGGTCTTATCTTCATTTACTGATAAAACCATTTTTTCTGTCGCCTTATCTGAAGTCGCGTTTGGTGATAAACGGCTCTGAATAATCCTTTCCTATTTTTACTGATGATTTATTTTGTTTATTTATTAATCCTTTATATAATCGAAAGCCATATCAGTTAGAGTCATCCTGTATAATCTGATCAGTTTTGCGTGTATGCCAAATTCAGACATGACTTCGAACGCCTTTGACGATATGTTTTTCGCGTTTTTATACCCTTCACCAATAGGTGAAAGGGTATTATAAGTTTGTGATTCCGTTTGTAATTTTTTTTATTAGTGATCGTAGACCCCATAAAATTAGATTAAGCGATGTCCGTCTGTCTGTCTGTCTGTCTGTCTGTCTGTCTGTCTGTCTGTCTGTCCGTCCGTCTGTCTGTTGAAATCAAGTTTCTGAAGCCCCTATATATCAGATTTTAGGAAATTCTCCCGCAATGAACGCTATTAAATTTCATTAAAATCGGTTTATAAACACCGAAAATATCGAAAAAATACCAAAAATTAGACGAAAATTTGAAAATTTTTGTTGAAACACACTTTTAAATAACAAGAGAAAAAAGATACTCCTGGTGTACTTGTGATAATATGTTATATATCTGATTGTAGGAAATATTTTCCCAAAGCACTATCAAAATCGGTCCATAAACAACTGAGATATCGCCAAAACACTGAATTTGATGTATCGCAAATTGCCCAAAGTACACATTAGAGAATGTTTGTTGAAAAAATTAAATGCAGAAATAGGAAAAACTATCCTCCTTTAGTACGGACCTACATAAATTTAATATCAGATTTTAGGAAATTCCCCCACCAAGCACGTTATTAAATTGTATCAAAAGCGGTCTATAAACAATTGAAATATCGCCATAACACTACATTTGATGTACAGCAAATTGCCCAAAGTACGTGTCTAAAAAATTTTGTTGACATTTTGTAAGTATTGTTTCAGCGATATCTCAGGTGTTTATGGACCGATTGTGATGAAATTTGACATCGTTTTTTATGGGAGGATTTTCTAAAATCTGATATATATACTCCACAAATCTGATTATGAATACCATTCAAATTGTACCGATCAACTCAGAATCGGCACAAGAATCGATTTCGCGACCTCCGTCCGTCTGTCCGTCCGTCTGTTTGTTTGCCCGTCCGTCCGTCTGTTTGTTGGCCGTCCGTCTACATGTCCGTCCGTCTACCTGTCTGTCTTTTTTTCTGTTGTAGTCAAGTTTTTGGAGCTCCTGTTTTGTCGATATCTCAGATGTTTATTTTGATGAAGTTTAATAGCGTCCTTCGCAGGGGATTATCTAAATCCTGATGCATTCTTTAATTTGTGGTAGATATAATTTAGCGTTTAAGCGATGGTGTTTTGATCGACAATGTTGAAATTCAGGGTGGGACAATTCAGGAGCTCCACAAATCTGGTTTTAGCAGACAGACACACTGCATTTATCTTAATTTTGTGTCTGACTTTTGAACATTATGATAACATTTGAGAATGTATTATATATCCAATTATAGGTAATCTTCCTAGGAAGTACAAAAATGCAGCCAATTACATGATATCCGTTCAAAACCTACATATGTATGTAAGTATCTCACATATCAACAAAAATTTAAATTTTTAAATTGCAATTGGGAGAAATCCGTTCACGTTTGATAATTGATCCCGTATAACTTCGCCTAAGGCAATCTCTTAGTAGCTAATAAATGACAAATTATAATAGAGTACCTGGTAGACCGAGCCTTGCTCGGAGCTTTATGATAAGCATTTTTAAGGAAAATTTTAAAGTTTTTATATATTTTATATTATAAAGTGCTAAAATAAATTTAGAGGAAAGACATTGTAGAAATATTCAGTTAATTTTGAATTATTTGATTTATTTTGTCCGACCAACACATAGTTTGCATAGTTTACAGTTTAACTCATTTTGAATAATTTTGGAAATTATTCATATCAACAGAAACCTCTGTCGACTCATGTGCAACAACTTTGCTAAAGATTATAGTCTGATCAAATGCACAGTATACGATTTAATTCATTTTGAGTAGTTTTCTGTGGCGCCACCTGTCGGACTTTGCTTATTTCAATTCATAAACCTTCTTCGGCTTATCCGTAACAACTTTGCTGAAGATTATAGCATGATTAAATGTACAGCATACGATTAAATTGACTTTGAGTAAATTTCAGTAGCGCCACATGTCGAAATTTCTTCATACCAACTAAGAAACCTTCGTCGGCTCATGTGCAACAACTTTGCTAAAGATTGTAGCATGATTAAATGTACAGATTACGATTAAATTGACTTTGAGTAAGTTTCTGTAGCGCCACCTGTCGGAAATTATTCATACCAACTAAAAAGCCTTCGTCGGCTCATGCGCTACAACTTTGCTAAAGATCATAGCATGATCAAATGTACAGTTTACGATTTAATTAATTTTTAGTAATTTTCAGTGGCGTCATCTGTCGGAAATTAGTCTTATCAACTTTAAAACCTTCGCCGGCTTATCCGCAACATCTTCGCTAAAGAGCATAACACAATCAAATTCACAGTTTACTATTCTATAAAGAACATACATACAGACAAACATTCATTTGTTTAAAATAATACTAATTTTTCCCCCTTTTTATTCCCTAATTTCTAAAAGTTCCATATGTATATTTGGTACTTTTTTGGTGCCAATTGAATTCGGTACATTTTTTTAAAACGCATTTAACATAATGTATAATGTTCCTATTCATATTACTTTGGAGATGTTAAGTTATCATTTTATCCCTTTTTTACCCATTTTGACTCCAAAATCAAAAAAGTACCAAATACGTGTTTCATGTTTTTTTACATCTATTGATTGCAGTACCAAGTTTCTTTCTATATTCTTTAGTTTAAAATAAAAGAGTGGGTTGAGAAGGTGCCAAAAAAACTATTTTCACCCTTTTGTACCCCCCACCGGACATAGTTTTTACCCTCTTAGAGGTAAAAGTTCCAAAAGTCCCTTCATCTTCGACCTATACATCAAAAAAGATACCCACTGTCCAAATTTTATCAAAATCGTTAGAGCCGTTTTCGAGATAGCCATTCTATATATATATATATATATATATATATATATATATATATATATATATATATATATATATATATATATATATATATATATATATATATATATATATATTTATATATATATATACAATTATTGCGCGTTTAAGAATATAAGATACGATGATGACATTTAGTATAAAGACGTTGTACAATATTGATATTCAGGACAATAGCGCCTAAAATAAACTTTCTAGAGGGACAACATTTGACAAAAGTATATCTGATCTCTTGAAAAGTTCGATATTGAAAATGATCGAGCTCTATTCACATTTAGTGAAATCTCCCATATAAACCCAACCGGGAATCGATTTAATGCTGATAAATTAAATCACATTAAAATTGCACAAAGAACTAGAGCAAAACTTTCCAAACATCCATCGGACAGATCGAAAGAACTATACATCCCAAATATTATTGATGAAGTGTTCATTTTAATTAATTAACTAACTTCAAATTAATAAGTAAATCTTTAATAACTTTTCCGACAAAGCTGTTATCCATCCATTCAAAAGCTATATATTTCACGTATGTATCTAAAACTAAGAGTGTATACCCTATAATTTTAAGGCTTGTATACATTGACAATCATTGTTAAAGCTTTGACCTAAATCAGTCCGCTAACTTCAGAGTTTTACATAACTAATCAAGAACTTTTACTAGTTGGATAATTCGTACGAATTAAAGTGCACAACCCTCACTGGGCACAGCGTTTTTGGGTTGCATGTCAGAATACTTAAACTTTATCAAATCGATGTGCTATTGCAAATCTAAGGGCATCTACATTTTGAAGCATCTTTTCTGCCTGGTTTATCTGGTCTATCGAACTTTATTAAATGTTCGTAAAATATGTGTCTATTTTATTTCGAAGCTACTGGCTGGCTTAAATATGCATTCTCTACTTGTAGTCTAGTAATCATTATCTTTCACAAAGGGACCACTTTAGAACCCAAGTGAAGCTTCCCTAGACATCAGCCACCTGCCCAACCTAACCTTTGGGTGCATAACTATTCTAGATGATGACGCCACCGAAAAGGTTTTCGTTTTCCGACTCTTAATTTTAAAGACTCTTTGCATATAAATAATACTAGTATAACCAAATATTGCTACGAATTACATTAAGTACTTTTGGAACACCATTGGTGAAGGGTATCCAAGATTCGGCAAAGCCGAATATACCACTCTTACTTGTTTTTCTAAGATTTGACAAAGTGTGAAAAACTGGTAAGTGTTGGATGTACCAGTTCTAAAGCCACATTAATAATCGCCAGTTATTTCATAAACATTCGTTTTTAATTTTTCACACAGAATGTAAGACAATATCTCGTACGCGATGGGTAGAAGACATATGCCTCTATAATTGCCGCATATAGTTTTATCTCCTTTCTTATGAACGGGACATACCAAACTGAGATTCTATTTTTCCAGTCAAATTATATATAAAAGTTAATGCATGTTCATTATCAAGTCATCACTTCCGGTCTTAAACAATTCCACCGGTAGGAGATCAGCTTCTGCTGCCTTATTATTTTTCAACCGGGATATAGCTACTTTAACCTCTTCTTGGCTGGGCGGTGTACAACACCATCATCATTGTTTGGAATAGGGGTATCTTTATCATCGCTATCAACGGATTTTAACAATCTGAAGAAATGTTTCCTCAAGATAGAGATAATGTTCTAAACATTATCTCTATCTATAATCATGTTTCCTCCTTACTGGAAGAAATGAATCCGAACTCCGTCTGATGTTTTATTCGCTGGTACATTTTTTTGGCTTCGTTTTGACTCCTGTACATCTTAATATCCTCATACTCGCGCTTTTATGTTTATCGTTTCTTCCGTCGAAACAGATGTTTTTCCTTCTTCCTTTTTTCCCAATATCGCTCCCAAGTCTTTTGTAGATTGACTGCTTTATTAGATAATATATGAATGGATATATGAATGGGAGGTAAAACGGGATCTTAATGAGTGGGGTAAAGGAAGATTTTAATGCCAATATTATTTGGCGTTGGACGCCAAAGTGTAATCACATATTATTTGGAATTAGAAGAAAGTTTTGTATTGTGAGTTGTGAAATCAGGTCAGACGATATTTACAACCTGTAAGGTCAAAGGTTGAGAACATTTTTGAATTCCATGCGCTTCTATCTTGTGCAAAACCGATCAACAATAGTGGATAGGAAGTTTTGGCTCACCTGCCATATAGCCCAACCTTGCCCCTTCTGACTTTATGCTCTGATCCATTTTATTCTTGTTTAAAGTATGGCCATGGGTAAAATACTTACTTTTGTTTAATTTGAAGTTTCTAACTGAATTTGAATATTGACCTCTTACGGTTTTTGAAAAAAAAAAAGAAGAGCCTGTTGCAACTTGAAGTTAAAACTTACATTTATCTATATTATTTTTCTCTTAATCTCAATTTTTCCAACTTGGCAACATTAAAACTTTGGTATCTCAAAAGCTCTGGGAATTTAATTTAATATGTTTCTCAACTACTTCAAATTTTGTGGAAATTTTTAACCCTTAGACCATGACTAAATACAATATATTAATAAGATATTGCACTCCACACATTTTTTTCTGTCAAAAGTGAAATTAATGTGGATAAAGAACAATGAAAAACACATAAGCGAACAAACATACATTTCATGAGCACGTGTGTGTGCCTTAGCTTTCTTTCGTTGGATAATCGTCTTCATTAGTTGTTTCCGAATTATAGTTAAAGCGATATACTCTCTTTTGTATGGGACTTTTCAAAACGACCATATGACAAAAAAATGTATGGAAGTGCATCGTCTTTATATTATAGACTCTTTGCCTCAAATTTAGTTAAAGTTTAATTTGACTAGATTTTTCATGAAAAACATTTAATATTCCTTTTTGATCAATTATTTATTATAAACTTTGTTTCTTATTTTGAACTTGTTTATGTTATAAAACGTCACAGAAATCTGAAATTTCAACCTCCATCATTTGAACCAGTAGACAACATTTAAGTAAAGTTTTTTTTTAATTTCCTGTGTTTCTAAATAAATACAAAGAAAGTTAAGATTTTTGTAATTTAAAATATAACAAAATATATATTATAGATATTTTAGCTTAAGTCCAGTTGTTACAAAACATTTGACCATAGAAAGAACCTACACACAACTGACATTCAACTTATGTATCTTTGTTTATACTGATATCTAGAAAAGTATGTACTTGGGCAACTGCTAAAAGTGCCCTACACGAAGATGTTTGGTGGGGTGGGTATTGTGCTTTTGTTGTGATATTTGAAATGGTGATGTTAAATAAATATTGTGATCTTTACGATAACAATTATATTTTTATTTATGGTACCTCCAATAGATCCCACTTCCCGGAATTGATATTTTGGCCACAAATGTTAATATGAAGAAATTTTAAACACATACTGCTTATGTAAACCTTAATAAGTGTACCAAATTTCGTTGAAATCGGTCCACATTTGACCATAACTCCCATACAAACTCTTCTCTCAAAACGCACTAAATGAGACAAATATCTTTAAAACGCTCATAAATCTGAAGATAGTGAGATAATACATAATTTTTATAAAATCTGTAATCACTTTGCCAATTTTGAGATAAACGGTCCACATTTGACCCTAGCTCTCATACAAGTCAAAATGACAAAAACAGCTTAAATATATAAGTTTTGAGAAAATGTTTGTATGATGGCAAAATTTAGCAAATATTTGTCTTTATACAATAAAAAGAACACCTTTGACCTTAGTTGTGAAGGGTATCGTATGGCGGGGCTTGACCGACTACACCACTTTCTTACTGGTTGAGTATATATTTTTATATATTCTCTAATTTCGTAGGTCAAGCTTTAGAAAATTTTCCTCTACTTTGTCTTTCCGTGAAAGTTACGGATGTAATTGTTTACTCCAGGAGTGGGTTACTAGCCCGACGTCCTAACTCATATTTTTATCGTTTTTATGGGAGAATTTGGGACACATGTTTGCTCACTACATTAACGGGTGTTGACGTAGTTCCCCGGGTGATATCACGAGGAGGTTAGTGTCCACAGTTGAGATGAAGGATAACTAATATAAGTCAGGGTTTTTTTTTTTTTTGTATTGGACCAACACTCTGAAGATGACCCCTGCATATTGATGGAACTAGTAAAGAAGGTTGTGGGAAGGAGGATAGAGGGAGTTGTGTTCTTGGATATTCGATTTGAACCTTTGGATATCATAGTTTTGAGTGCTACGAAGAAATGCACGGGTTTCAGTAAAAAGATCGCTAATTTCGTTTGAGCACATGCCATAATAAAAGCGACAGAACAGTGAAACGTAACCCACATTACGAGTCCAACGGACATCAGACTGAATTTTCATGCCAAGAACATCAAGAGTTCCTGATTCCTCGTAACGCATTTGTATGTTAACACACAACACTAGATCTTTCAATCATTGAAATCGACCCCATTTTAACGACCCCAATTCGATATTGTAGATAGGTTTGTAATTTAGCGCATCATTCATGGTTTGCCTCTTGGAATTGATCTACAACATGCTTGGTCCATTGTTGAATGATTACTAATGACAGATGTTGCCATCATCTGCAAAGAAGTAGGCAGGATTGGAAGTTTGACATAGAAGATCATTTAGAAAAATAAGAAACAGAGTAGGAGAAAGAACGGGGCCTTGTGATACCCCCAAATTAATTTTGAACTCGTCGGACGATATTCCACCTATAACAGCTCTTGTAATGCGATCTCTGAGAAAACTAGATATAAACAGAGGGAAATTGTTACCTACACCTAAAATTTTGGTTTAGATTAATTTTGTGACTCGTCAGTTATGATATAAGACATAGCTTTCATATACATAGTTAACGTGTGATCTAATCCCAGCAAAACTTTTCATTACCAAATAATGAGTTAAACAGCTAACTTATTGAACACGAACTACTTACTCATTCAATGTTTAAGTCATTACATTAACATGGGGATGTCATTGGAGGCAAGTACTTACCAATTGCAGAAAAGTAATGAATTGGGAAAACAATTGGAAAACAACAACAAAAACTTTTGTTGTTGTCGTTTTATTTAAAAAAACATATTTTTAAACGAAATACAATTTTTTTTGTATGCCCCCATGGGGGCTCGAACCCAGACCCCTACAACTGCTAGGCGGAGACTCTTCCACTGACCTACTTCATATGTTGAAAACTTAGCAACTTATAATTAATATATACAATTTTTACTTTTAGATCCAAAATCTATTTTCACATGATTTTGTTGTTTGTTTGTTTTCCCTGATTTTTTTGCTTTGTTGTAATTTTTGGAAAAATATTTCTATATGATTTTTTGTAAACGTATAATAATAGTAAACAATAAAGAAGTTTTTTTTAATTATTTTAAAACTTAAACAATTTAAATCTTCCTTTTTGTATAAGTTTTTATATAACATTGACTCTTACTTACTTTAATGGCCTATAGTTACAACTTGATAAGGTCAAAGTTCGAGCATATTTTAGACTTCCGTTGACTTTGATCTTGTGCAAATATTCTACAATTTTATAGGCCAAGCTTTGAAAAATGTTCCTCTTCTTGGTCTTTCCATTGAAGTTTCGGACGTCTCCTTCTAAGATTAGTTGGTGGGACATTTATATTCTAATTTTATCCTCATTATAGTAATTGTTTTTTGTAAGAGTGGGTTACTAGCCCGTCGTCCTAACCCATTTTTTATCGATCTTATGGAACAACTCTCGATACATGTTAGCTCACTACATTAAGGGATGTTAAACTAGTCCCCCGGGTGATAACACGAGGAGGTCAGTGTCCACAGTTGAGATAAAGGATGACCAAGATATGACTGCGCTTACCAAGTTAAGACCAATCAGAACCGTGTTTGGTATCCAACTTCCCCTACGTAATCAAAATTGACTCATGATGGTAATTTTTCATTACCTTGTGTTAGTTTTCCAATTTTTTTTTACAGAAGGTAATACTTAAGTTCTGAAAATTCAAAAATCATTTAAAAAGACATTTTTTTAATAAAAAAAATATTAAAAAAAAAATTGTTGGTCTTGGTGGGATTCGAACCCGGGCCATTCAGTTCAAATTACCATTTTAATTACAAATAAGTACTTCTGTAATATCTTATTAGTTATTCGGAGTGTATGTTGTAGTCATTACAAGGTAACCAGTTACCAGAGTACTTGCTATTACCAAAGTTTTGCTGGGATTATATCCACGTCTGAAAGGCATTTTCAAGTCGGCCATGACTAGAAATTATTCATTGTTATATATTGTTTTGGTTGTTATTGTTGTTGTTGGCGGCTGGGCTTTAACAACGACAACAACATTTTCATCAGTTAAGTTTCAGTTTGGGCGCGTACTTCAATTACATGAATTGTGTGTGTTTAAGCTGAACAAATGCTCTATAAAAAGCCATTCCAACCAGGGATGACAGTTTATTTGCAAAAAATCGCGAAACTAGTGAACACCGAAAATACCGGATACAAAAGAAATCACTCAAACGGAAAAAATTTGAAAAGAATATACCAAAGAAAGAAAAAAAAAAGAAAAATTTAACAGTAAAATTAAGTAAATCGTTTAGAAAAAAAGGAGATAATATAGTGTTGCTTACCGAGTTTCGATAAAAAAGGATAATTTAAAACATGGCTTTAGTTCCCTCAAATACCGCCAATACAGATTGGGACTATTGGGATTATCGCAGACGTTTGTGGCGTGACTGGGATCTTATCGATTGGGATTTACCCTACTACAAACGCAGTCTGTCCCGAGTGGGATCAGCGCCCGATCTAAGTCGTGTTGTGGTGGGCAAAGATGGTTTTGAGGCCAACATAGATGTGGGCCCCTTTAAGCCCTATGAGATAACAGTGAAAACATCAGGTGATACCATAATAGTCGAGGCCAAACATGAAAAACGACGTGATGGTGATAGTTTTGTGGGTCGTCATATAGTCAAGAGATTTATTTTGCCACGCGGCTATTATCCCAACGATGTTCGTTCTGAATTATCCTCCGATGGCATTTTAATAGTCAAATGTCCTCCCTGTTCCACCGCAGAGCGTAGTGTCTATGTGCGTCAAATGGGTCTGCCCTATTTGAGTTTGAAACATTAATTTCTTATTAATTCTTCTACTAAAAGACTTTAAAGCGAACGAACGAACAAATCGATGCAAATGAAATAAAAATGTTGTTCAATATAATTTTTATTTTATGATTTTCTTTAAAATCTTTAATTCAACTAAAAAAGTTTATAAGTGCAAAGTTTTTTGTTGTTTTATTTTGAATATTTGCCAAATTTTTATTGCAATTGTTTTTTTACGTTTAAATTTATAACTCACTTTTGAAAAAGAAATATTGAATAATTTTAGGATTTAAGTTTAATTTTAATTATCGTGTATGTTTGCAAAGTTTTACGTTTTTTTTTTCTCAGTGTAATTAATTAATATTTTATGTTTAGTAGCGAATAAAAATAAAAAATTTAAAATGTAATTAATTAAAACTAAATTAAAAATGTGTTTTAATAAAGAAAATGGACTGTATTGAAAAATGAGTTTAAACTGAATTGAAAGGATTTACTCCACTTATAATGAAATACTAAATAATTCTAAGATTTTATTGAATTGATTTTAAAATATAATCGAGAATCTATTGTTATCAAATTTTTTGTAACATCTTCATATCGACATATATATTGTTTTTAAAAAGCTGTTGATCAAAAACAGTCCGAGATATAAACGAAAAAGCTGAAACTGATATTTGTTCTAAACTTATATACCAATGTATCCAAACCAGAAAAGCCCAAACATTATTATGTTACCACCTGTAGTAGGAATAGAAATTCTGTCAACACACATACACTATACCAGTGTTGCCACCAACCAAATGTTAAATTACACATGGATCGTGCCAAAATTACACATGAAATTTGTAATTACACATGATTTTTTTTTTGGCAAAATAACATGTTTTGAATTCAATTAATTTTTTTTTTTTGTAAAAAATAAAAAAATGATTTGTAGTTTTTTAAATTAATGTTCAACGTTTTTTTATTTCATAACGCATGAAAAGAAAACAATAAATGTATACTATTTCAAATCGTTACTTAGCACTTAAAAATAAACAAAATTAAATAGATAACGACTATATTGAAAATCATTTTTTGTGTAGGTTCAAAAATTGGTCCACCATTAATAAATTTTTGCAAAGTAGGAAACAATCTATCTCCAAGGAATTCTTTAAATCAATAATCTTCTTGCTCCAAAGCCCAAAAGTTTCAAAATCAAAAAGTGCATGTCAAGAGTTTGCAAATCGACATTGAAGAATGAAAATCTTTTTGTTAAACATAAATGTCACCTTCTCCGAGAAAAGGGACCTAGTGTATGAAAATAAAGTTTTGAGAAAAACTAAAAAAATAAAATTTTAATGTTTTTCTAATTTTTATCGATTTTCCCAAGTTCTTTTTGTACGTTTTTATGGCAAATAAATTTTTATCAGAAATCGAAATCATTTCATCTTGTTCTAAGCCCTTTTAGGTACCAGATTCCACTGCTAACTCTAGACCCGTTTTTTGACACACTAGGTTCCTTTTATCGGAAAAGGTCACATATAATGATTGAAGTTGAAAAGTTTAGGCAATTTTTTGATCAACAATATTCGCAATTGAATAAATATCGTCACTTAAATTAAATATTGTTTTAATTTGATGAATATAAAATTCTCGAAAATCATGAAGTATATTTTTTTCCCGAATTAGAGATTGTGGTCAAAGATTCATGAGCAGCAATACCAATATATCATATTATTTAATAAATAATATGTAGTTAGAATAAAAAGTTTGCATTATGGGACACATATAAATTTATTTTTTTGAAGTGCAAGTTTTGAAAACTGTTAGTACTCCAAAATGACAAAAATTTAAATTACACATGAATTACACTTGCAGCCAATTACATATCGGCTACACATCAAAATAAAAATTACACATGATATGTGTAATTACACCTAAAGTGGCAACACTGCACTATACACAACAATTTTAAAGAGCATAAAAATAGGTTTATGCTACAACTTTTTATACTCCCCCAAAAATTCAATAATTTACGTCAAAAGACTTATTAATCCAAATTTTATTCGTTGCTGCTACTATGCTTAAGTGGGCACCACTGATCTAAAACTAAGAGCCAGCATAAACAGTGGGTACTTGATATTTTAATAGATTGACAAAACAACATCTCCCATGGACTTATCTAATCATTTACTTTTTTGAAATTTTGATTTTTTGTTAGACTATAAAAAACCTGAGCCCAAAATTTTATCAATTACACAGCACAACTAAATAAAAAACAAGTAAGAAAGCGCTATAGACTCAAAATTTCCATTATCTTTAGATTTACGAGTGTTTTAGTGATTTTTTGTCTCATTTAGTGCGTTTTTAAAGAAGAGTTTGTATGGGAGCTATGGTCAAATGTGGACCGATTTCAACAAAATTTGGTACAGTGATTTTAGTTGATATAAGCAGTATTTGTTTTAAATTTCATGAAAAAATATTGATATTCGTGGCCAATATAGCAATTCCGGGAAGTGGGACCTATGGGAGGTACCATAAATAATGGACCGATTTTGACCAATTTCAATAGCCATGGTCCCATTATCAAAAAAATGATCTGTGCCAAATTTCATCAAATTATCTTTAGAATTTCGACCTGTAGTTTGATTACAAGGTTTACATGGGGGTCCAGCCAGCCAGCCGTCCAGCCAGCCAGACGGACGGACGGACGGACATCGCTAAATCGACTCAAAAAGTGATTCTAAGCCTATTGGTATACTAAAAGGTGGGTCTAAGACAAATATTTCTATGCGTTACAAACATCAGCACAAACTTATAATACCCTTTCCACCTATGGTGGTGAAGGGTATAAAAATTTAATGTGCTCTTAAAACCACTATACAATTTTGATGTATCATGACTACCTTTGTACAAAAATGGTAAAATTTTTAAATTCTATAGATAGATTTAAAAATTTTTTTTTTTTTAAATTGCAATTTTCTTAAAATAATTAATGATAACTCAAAAACTACTAGTCCGATATTATTAAGATAAAATTACAAAAATTAAGATTTATATAGCCTTTAATTCGTCTATAAATCGCATTTCAATCGGATCAGTAGTATCGGAGTTATAATAAAAAACTTAAGAAAAAAATATATTTTATACGTAAAAATGGCAAAAATTTTCGTTTTAAAAAAATCATGAAAAATCGAAAACGGCAAAAAATGTTGTGATTCATTATTCTGTCGCAAAGCCACAAACAATAGCAACAAAACGAGATATCGACCATTAAAATCGATTGATTTTTTTCAAATTTATTCACAATTTAGTGAAATCGCTCATTTTCACATAATTTTAGTTTTTGGCTTGATATACGCATTATAGCGGGTTTTCAAATGTATGAAAAAAATAAATTTTCCAATTTCAAAGGGTGCATGTCGGATTATTGTGAGATTTGGTGAGAAACTTCCACCCACAAAATTTTAGTCGAATTGCACAACGTTAACACGTAGCGCATAGGCCCCAAATCTGAAAAATAGCGTTTAAGTCGAAAAAAATTAATAATTGAAATAACAAGGATTATGATTATGTTACGCACGTTGAAGAGATGTTAACTCACTTCCAGAATCTTGGATGCAACATGTCAAGTTACATTACCTTCACAGTCACTTAGATCGTTTTCCTGAAAATCTAGGAGACTTAAGTGAGGAACAGGGCGAACGATTTCACCAAGATATTCGGACAATGGAGGAAAGATACCAGGTTCGCTGGGATGCACACATGATGGCAGATTTTTGCTGGAGTATTCAGAGCAACACTTCGTTATTCAATAATAGAAAATGTCATAAGAGAAAATTCCAAAATTTGTAGTTTATAATATTTATTTATTTATTTCCTTATTTTATAAGTTGTTATAAATTTAAATAATAAAATATAAAATAAAAGAAAATACATGAATAAAACAATGAAAGGCATTTTCGATCTATTCCGTCGATTTGACTTAGTCACATTTTTTGGTCAATTGCCTTCGGCAAGTCCTCAAGGACATGTAATGGCCAGTGCAAATTGTAGTAACTCGAAAACTGTTTAACCGATTTTAAAGATATGTAGCTTATTGGAAATCTCATTGTGTTTGCCCTAAAGACCAGGATCCACTTTTTTGCAAAAGGGGGAATAAATAGCGTTAATTTTGCAAAAACTTAAAAATTATGAATTTTTTTCCGATATAAACTTGATTTGATTAGGCGACACGTGTTAGCGTTGTCCAAATTGGCTAAAATTTCGTGGGTGAAAGTTCCTCACCAAATCTCAAAATAATCCGACCGGCACTTCTTAAAATTCTAAAATCTATTTTTTTTCACACATTTGAAAAACCCTGTATACGTATATCAAGCAAAAATATGAAATTTTGTGAAAATGAGTGAATTCGCTTAATTGTGAATAAATTCGAAAATAATCAATCGATTTTTATGGTCGATATCTCGTTTTGTTTCTATTATATGTGGCTTTACGACAGAATAATGAATCTGAACATTTTTTGCCTTTTTCCATTTTTCATGATTCTTTTAAAACAAAAATTTTTGCCATTTTTACGTAAAAAATATATTTTTTCTTAATTTTTTTATTATAACTCTGATACTATTGATCTGATTGAAACGCGATATATAAACGAACTAAAGGCTATGTAAATCTTAATTTTTCTGATTTTATTTGAATTATATCCGATTATTAGTTTCTGAGTAATCATTAATTATGTGAAAAAGTGTCTACAAAAATTGCAATTTTACAAAAAAATTTAAAAAAAAAACCTATCCATAGAAGTCAAAAATTTTACCATTTTTGTACTAATCAAATGTATATAGTGGTTACTCGAGCATATTTTTGCTGTTGCCCTGTGTTATTTTTGTAACGACCTGAGAAAAAAGTATAATTTTCTAATATGAAGAAACTAAGTTAACTTTACAATATTTTGGAAAAACTCAGCAATTTAATACTTAGATTCCATAAAATTGTAAATCATGTCTTTTTAATACAGAAAGGCCCTAAGTCTTTTTTCATTCAAATCGCTTTTTAAAGTTTTATCTTATATAATTTTATAAAAATCTTTTAAAACGTTATTATATCATTATTTAGAGAATTTAAGAAAAACTGCGTTTACAAAATTTCTGTATCTTCAAAAATTAAAATTTGATTTAGTTTTTTCCCCTCTCCTGTAATGTAAGAAAAATATTAGTTAGGCCTTTTCTATATTAAAGTAACGATATATGAAAAATTATATATGAATCGGACCATTACGAAAACAGAGTTTAAAAGCGATTATTTATTATTTTATATTACATTATTTTTCTAAACTTGCAACAAATATTCAAAATTCTGAAAATATTAAATATTATGAGTAGAACGGATTTTCTTAACTACAGAATTATAGAACTTATAAAGGGTTTGAACTATAACTGAAGAGGAATGCACTTTTATTAGAAACAATTTCCTAAACAAACATTAGCCGCAAAAGTGCATGTTTACACCTATGCAATTATTTTTTTTATTGATCTTGACAATGACAATGGCAATAATAATAAACTTAATAAAACAAACAAAAATTTAATATTGTAAAAACAACAATAAGAGCTTTATATCAACAATATAACCATAATAATTTATTAGGTAAATAATAAATAAATAAAAAGTAGAAAAATTATCAAAAGCACGCGAACGCCTTCGCAAATTAAATTATAAATATTTAAACAGTAAAACCGAAAAACATGTACAAATTTGTCATGTCGAGCGTAAGAATGGGATGTTTATGAGTAAATACATATACTCGTAGTGTCGTTAGACATTAATTACATGTTTTCACACATTTTTACACAGAATAAATAACTACTGACTTACTTTACAATGTAAAGTTTAAATTTAGTGATCTATATAAAATACTCGCATTTACATATGTTATAAATTTTTAGCCGTTTTTATATCATGTCCATTATTGAAAAGTTAATAATTTAAATATGAATTATATACATTTTTGGATTTGGTAAATAATTTACATTTTTTAGATTTACATTTTTGGGGTTTGTAAATTATTACTAGGGTTTTTATACAAATAAGTATCTGTGCACTTTTAGTATTAGCCCAGCTAGCATTTTTGGAAAGTTTTAATCAAACATGAGTCTTTTTTGACTCCACTGCACGATTAAAATGATCAGTACCTGGTTGACCGAGCCTTGCTCGGAGCTTTATGATAAGCATTTAGAGGCAAATTTTAAAATTTTTATACATTTTATTTTATAAAGTACTAAAATAAATTTAGAGGAAAGACATTGTACCTACAAATATTCAAGTAATTTTAAATTATTTTATTTATTTTGTCCGACCAACACATAGTTTGCATAGTTTACAGTTTAAATCATTTTAATAATTTTGGAAATTGGTCATACCAACAGAAACCTTCGTCGAATCATGCGCAACAACTTTGCTAAAGATTATAGTCTGATCAAATGCACAGTTTACGATTTAATTCATTTTGAGTAGTTTTCAGTGGCTCCACCTGAAGTTGTTCATACCAACTAAGAAACCTTTGTCTGCTTATGTGTAACAACTTTACTTATGATTATAACATGATCAAATGCACAGTTTACGATTTAATTTACTTTGAGTAATTTTCTGTGATGCCACCTTCGGACTTAGCTCATTCCAATTCATAAACCTTCGACGGCTTATCCGCAACAACTTTGCTGAAGATTATAGCATGATTAACCCTTTGAGGACCATAGGCAAGTATGTTTGCCCATGGGTTTTTTGGTGATATATTTATAAAGGTAGGAGATAGAGAAAAAATTTCAAGGAGAGGTTGGTAGAAGAAGGTATGGGCTACAATAATGTAGTTCAGTGCGAGTCTCTATCTGACACCACTTTCGAGTTCAGGAGTTCCAAAGTTGGCCAAAAAATTGACTTGGTTCAGGGGGCCGCAGAGGTGTTACAATGAGGCACAAGTAGTTGATGGTCAATTGTGTGTTGTATCTTACTCTTAGCTGTGCTAAAAAATTTACAAAGAGTTTATGCAATGTACACTGTTCCTACAGGATATCAATATTTGGTGGGCAAATATTTTTGCCTGTGGGTTCAAACGAAAAAAAAACGTCCCGGAAAGTTGTAATAATAATTACCTCCAAAATAAAAAAATATTAAAACTTGTTTTTATTTTTAAGCGCTTTTTATTTTAATTAATGTTCAACACTTCCAAAATACAACTGTGTTTATTGTTTTGTTTTCTATTGAAAAAAAGAAAAGGGGGAAAAACAAAGTTGATTTGTACAAATAAAAACGTTGACATAATTTTTGAAGTAAATAATATATTTTTGACAATCACCATTAAAAGCTCAAAAGAAAACAAGAATAAAACTAAAAAATGAGTGGATCAACCCGAGCTATGCCGAGCGCATACACTTATTCCAAAAAACTATCAGTCGATGAACATATGGTCAAATTTAAGGGACATAATGCCATGAAGCAGTACATGAAGGACAAACCGATTTCATGGGGATTCAAACTTTGGTGCCTATGTGAAGCAGAAAATGGTTTCTTATACAATGTTGACATATACACCGGAAAGAAACAATATGTTGAACACGGTCTTGGTAAATCGGTTGTCTTGCAGTTATATAAGCCACTGGCAAAGAAAGGGATTGAAGTTTACTTTGATAACTTTTTTTCAAGTCTGAACTTGATTTTTATTCTCTCTCAAAATGACATAATGGCCTGTGGAACAATTCGAAGCAATAAAAAGCACATGCCAAAAAATTTTCCTGCCGATAAAGATATGAAAAGAGGAGACATAAGTTACTTCACCTCGGGCAGCATTTCAGTTGTCAAATGGATGGACAATCGTGCTGTTTACCTTGCTTCAAATTTCATTGATCCGACTGCGGTGTTCAAAGTTAAACGACGCGTAGTTGGACAGGCTGATAAAATAGACATTGATTGCCCACTTATTATAAAGTATAATAAAGGAATGGGAGGTGTTGATTTGATGGATCAGAAAAAAGTGTATTATCAGTACGATCATAGAAGCAAGTGGCGTTTTTATTTACATTACATTACATTACGTAATATATTAGAAACTCTTATTGGCTAATAATGTCTCAGTAAAGGTATCCTCCATTGATTTTCGGGCAGCTTTAGCTAAAGACTTGATCAGTGATTTCAATTCTAGAAAACGAGCCTTTCCAGAGACAACCAGAACCGGAACATATTTTATAAGCAAGCCTAAATCTATTCACAGAATGGAAAAGGTTGATAACTGGAGACGCTGTTTTTATTGCACTTCCAATAAGGTGTATAATCGGACAAATGTTTTCTGCGCTAAATGCAATGTGTTCCTTTGTTTTACTACGTCTCGTGATTGCTTTGGAAGCTATCACGATCAATAATAGTTTAACTTTTGATTTCTATTGTATTTTTGTATATATATTTAATAAAAATTGAAATAAAATGTTTTTCTGAGAAGAATAAATTGGGATAAAAAATTCCGTTTGAACCTACAGGCAACTATGTTTGCCAAGCGAAATGGAGTATAAAGAGGACGCCCAGGATGACAATTTTTTTTTCGTCACTACTATTAGGCTCTATATTATGGAAATAGAACGAAATTGTAAATCGCTTCAGCGGAAAATGTATGGTCCCCAAAGGGTTAAATGTACAGCTTACGATTAAATTGACTTTAAGTAAATTTCAGTGGCACCACCTGACGAAATTTCTTCATACCAATTAAGAAACCTTCGTCGGCTCATATGCAACAACTTTGCTAACGATCATAGCACGATCAAATGTACAGTTTGCGATTTAATTAATTTTTAGTAATTGTCAGTGGCGCCATCTGTCGGAAATTAGTCTTATCAACTTAAAAACCTTCGCCGGCTTATCGGCAACATCTTCGCTAAAGAGCATAACATGATCAAATTCACAGCTTACTATTCTATAAAGAACATACATACAAAATGCATATTTGGTACTTCTTTGGTACCAACTGAATTCAGTACATTTTATAAAAACGCAGTTTACATAATGTTCCTATTCATGTTACTTCATGAGGTGTTAGTTATCATTGTATCCCTTTTTTACCCATTTTGGCCCCAAAATCAAAAAAGTACCAAATACGTGTTTAATGTTTCTTTCATATCTATTGATTTCAGTACAAAGTTTCTTTCTATATTGTTTAGCTTAAAATATAAGAGTGGGTTTAAAAGGTACCAAAAACTATTTTTACCCTTTTTTACCCCCTATCGGACATAGTTTCAAAAAAGTACCGAATACCTCTCCGCTTATTTTCAAAGCTGCTTAAAATGTAATTTGAATTTTGTTTCTATACCTATTACTTTAGGAGATATAGCGTTTTCGATTTTTCCCCTTTTTACCCGTTTTTACCCTCTGAAGAATATGATATGTTATGCTTAGTAGTTGACGTGCTAACCAACTAAGCCACATCATCCGTCAAGAGATACGAGTCTTTTTGTCGTATTTTTGTATCACCTAAAAATAGTTACATTACATAAAAGATTTACAAGATTTTTTGTGGTATTTTTAACTAGTCGCTTGCTAAGCGTTTATGAGTCTTTTTGTACACTTTTTTTGATCACCAAACTGATTGCACACATTTTTCTTTCAAATAGTCGCTTTCAAGGTATTTTCTGGGTCTTTTTTGATCACCAAACTGATTAAAATAACATAAAAAACAATCGTATTAGGCTCGTTTTCACGATAAGAATTTGACTGCACACATTCTGCAAGAATTGTTGTTGTTTTTTTAAGGAGTCTTTTTGGAATCTTTTTTGAATCACCAAAACTGTCCTGGAGCCTAAACACCCAATTTAGGGTGTCCAAAGCATCCATTGTAATGTACTCATGTAGAGGCCATAGACAAAGGCTGGGGTTTTAAACCTACCAATACTGCCTGGCTCTTCGACACGCTGGTCAAGCTTTCACTAATGTACGGTGAGCTGGTTTGGTGGCCTGCACTCACCAAGACAAACCAGCGGGATTCTAGTAATAAAATTTTAAGATCGTCCACTCTAAGGATTACCGGTGCCTTAAGAACTACACCATCTAAGGCGATCTTCGCCATGCTTAACTGGCTGCCCGTCATGGCACAACAAATTTCCCTTAACTCGGCTGTCCGACTTAGGACTATTGGAACCTGGTCCTACTCACAAACCGGACACTCCACTATTTTGAATAAAATTATTAACATCCCTAACCACAAAGACTACTGCATAGCCACCCTCTCTTTGATAATTCCATTACTGTGGCTATATCTGGAAACCTCTTATCCCTCGACGATGGTTGTCTGGAGCTGTATACGGACGGATCGAAGTCAAAGATAGCCGTAGGGAGAGGCTGTTTCATCCCACTATTATTATTTGCTTCAGGCTCCCTGATCAATGTAGTATTCTCTAATCCGAGATATCGGCCATACATAAAGCAGTCAAATGGTTAAGATACCACAAAATATACGACCGGGGTATTCGTTTATTGTATCGACCGTCAGGCTGCCATAAAATCCCTATCTAATGTCCATACGACATCTGTTCTTACCCTCGAATGCCGGGCTTCTCTTAACGAGATAGCGAGACATTGCCATATCGAACTATTCTGGGTACCCGGGTACAACAACATACCTGCTAACTCCACTGTGGACAAACTTTTTAAATCCAGTGCTCTCCTGAGTCAGGATAACATCGACCAATTTACGGGCTTACCGCTATCCGCCTGGAATTCAATAATTAGGCAATTTCTTTACGCGTCAGCGCCAAATAATTGGTCAATGGAAACCATTTGTTCAATATCTAGGCAAACATGGCCCACTTACAACATTAAACGCTTAAAATGCTTGTTATCTCTATCTCGCCACAGACTCCGCAACCTTATCTCAACCTTAACAGATCATTGCGTTTTTGGGCTGCATGCCAGAAGACTTAATCTTTAATTCCATGACTACCGTCGTAGTTGTCATAACACAGAAGAGGAGGAGACAGTAACTGATCTTCTCTGCCACTGCCCCGCTCTTTCAATATTAAGGGCTCTTTATTTGGGGCGCCTTAATCAGATCAAGTGAGTATTGACATACGTAAAATAGACTCATTTATCAGGAGTACAGGCTAACTTGATAAGACTCCCACCGATAGCCAGGACTAATTTTCTTTGTTCTTTTTTCCAGTCTATTCCTAGCAGGTACCACAAAGGGGCCGCTTTTTAGGACCCAAGTAACACCGACTTAACATCGGCTGCCTGCCTAACCTTACTTAATAATACATAAACTTGTTATAGTATTTAATACTAATATTAACAAGACCGACCATATAATGCACTTCACTACTAAGGTTAAATATGGATCAACAATTTAAAGAACATAGAAAAGGTCTCTAAACTTGTCTGATTTTAAGAGTATGTTAACAGGTATTTTCGAATATATGAACCGATCTCAACTAATTTTGAAGTACCTAAAAATAAATAAAACAAATGTCTGAGCAAAATTTTATCAAATTTTCTATCCTGACGAACGAACATCGTAAACTCGATTGCGGGAACGATTTCAAGTAGTTAAAATGATGAATTCTATGACTAACGAACATCATCTACCGAAATTTTGAGTTAAATAATTTTTGCTAAACAGTTAACAGATCCAATAAAAGTTAAAATAAAATATTTAATCATATATGATTTTAATACCAACCATCAAAAATAATACGAGGTATATTGAGATTGTCATTCCAATTGTAAATTTCATGAATATTGACTCAGAAACCAAAAGGGATATATATATTCGAAATCCTTATGAAATTCTTAGACGATTGAGCGATGTCCGTATGTCTGTCTGTTGAAAGCACGATAACGCCTTAACGAAAAGATCTAGGTCACTGAAACTTGGCAAAAATATTCTTTATTTCTTGAAACATTTTGGTATTAAAATTGGACAAAATCGGTTTAGATTTAAAATTAGCTCCCATATAACATCGTCTAGGCTAATCGGTTATTTGCTAATAAATAACAAATTATAATAGCTATGATATGATCAAATTTCAATGAAATCGGTTCACATTTAACTATAGCCCCAATATAAAACACTTACGAAAACAGCCTAAATTCCTCAATAAATTGACTTGAATGCCAATAAATGATAAACTGTTAAAGCTATGACCACTAAACACTGCTCTGCAGCCAAATCCTCCTTTTAATAAAACTATGTGGACTACATGGATTTTGATGCGCTAAACTCAGATCCGTTGTCTGTTTTTTTTCCATCAGATCTGGATTTTTTTTATGGGCGTGGCAAATTTTTCCTCTTAAATTAGTCAGGTACGGAGACCTGTTTCGTCCTAACTTAAGAACGACTCATCCGATTTTCAAAATTAAAACACTTAAAGATGCATAACAAAATTGAATTTATTTTAGTCTAATTTAATTTTTCTGTATCTCTTATCGTTTTGGAGTTATTTAGAAATTAATGGAGAATAAAAAATTGGTAATAAAATTCACATTTTTAAACCGATTTTTATGGTTTATAGCTTATTTTATTCTTAAGATATGTAGCTCTTAGAAAAATGTTAAAATTTTACTTTATCTTTTTTTAATTACATTTTTAACCTGAAAAAATTACGAATTATGCACCAAACAAAAATTTTTCTCCATTAACTCCAAAACGATAAGAGATACAGAAAAATTATGTTAGACTAAAATAAATGCAATTTTGTTATGCATCTTCAAGTGTTTTAATTTTGAAAATCGGATGAGTCGTTCTCGAGTTAGGATGAAATAGGTCTCCGTACCTGACTAATTTAAGGGGAAAAATTTGCCACGCCCATAAAAAAAAAAATCCAGATCTGATGAAAAAAACCGACAACGGATCTGAGTTTAGCGCATCAAGATCCGTATAGTCCGCATAGTTTTATTAAAAGGAAAGACAAAAAATGAATTTTTGCAGAGCAGTGTAATCGGTCACCATTTGAACATACCTTCCATATAAAAAACTTACGGAAACACAAAATTACAAAAAGAAATATTTAATCTTATATGATTTTTCGTCATAAATTTATCAAACGACCTTCCTATAAACTTATACGATTTTGCATAATACAATTTGTATCTATGCCTTTTATGGTTTTGTAAATAAAATATTTATATATAAATAAAAACACACTTCCATATAATTTGTATTTTTAATTAATTGTATTAAATAATTTATATTCAATTAAAATACCAAACATAGAATTTATATTTTCTATTTTGCACGAGAGTTAGAAAAGTTTGGGTTTGAAAAAATGAATGAAAAAGTCGTCACAAATTATTAGAAATTAAATGTAGGTGTGTTTTGTTCAAAGCCGAGTACTTTTTTGTAGTATTTAAGTAAAAATTTATTTAAAACCCATTTGAAACATTTGTTTTTATCTGTTCATTAAATTGTATTTAAAATATTTTCCAGTTATATAATAGTTTTAACATATTTGGTAATATGGGAGAAATAGGAGGAGGAGAATAGATTATAGGCACATACAAATAGTAAAAATGTAAATAGTTTTCAAACAATTAATTCAATTTGAATATCACTTAGTATATCATATAGAAACAAGTCTTTGAAATATTGTTAAAATATTTTTTTTATAAATGTACTACTTGTTACTTTCAAAATCAAATGTCTCCAAAACTACAGGAGAAACCAAATAATAAGGTTAGGAGCTAACTAAATAAATGTAAAGATAAAAAAATTTAGATTAAATTTGAGTTTTTTATATACCTTAGGTATCTATGGTGCTATCTTCATTCATCCCCAATTACTGGATATTTTTATACCCACCATCAAAAAGAATGGGGGGTATATTGAGATTGTCATTCCGTTTGTAATTTCCTTAATATTGGCTCAAAAACCAAAAACGATATATATTTTGAATCCTTATGAAATTCTAAGACGATTGAGCGATGTCCGTCTGTCTGTCCGTCTGCCTGTCTGTCTGTCTGTTGAAATCACGATAACGCCTAAACGAAAGGAGCTAGATCACTGAAACTTAGTAAAAATATTCTTCATCTCTGAGAAAATGTTGGTATTGAAACTGTGCAAAATCGGTTTACATTTGACCATAGCTCCCGTATAACATCGTCTAGGCAAATCGCTTATTTGTTAATAAATGACAAATTATAGCAGCAATGATGATATATAAATAGGGTTGATTTTAATGCCAGAAAGACGCAATGCTGTACATTAACACACAAACGTATGGCTGACAATGTTGCTTCATCTGTTACTATGGGTGGTATAAATATTGAGGAATCAGAAGCTCTTGATGTTCTGGGCATGAAAATACAGTGTGATGTCCGTTGGACTCAACATATTTTTCAAGTGTCGAAGGAAGCATTCAAGTGTCTAGGTTTTCTAAAACGGTGTAAGACATACTTCACTCCATCTGATCTCCTGACTATTTATACCACCTTTATCCGGCCAAAAATGGAATACAACTCTCATGTATGGGCCGGTGCTCCAAAGTCTATTTTGAAGTTACTCGACCGTGTACAGGAGAGGGCGAAGGTGCTTATTGGTGACAGTAGGGTAGCCAGCTCCATTGACTCACTAGAACATCGTCGCAATGTGGGTTGTGTTTCACTGTTCTATCGATACTACAATGGCATGTGTTCTAATGAAATCAGGGACCTTGTTCCCGAAACCCGAACTTTTGCACGCAGTACTCGTATGTCCTCAAGGATTCATCCATTTGTTGTCGATTGGCCAGTGGATCGCACAACGCATTATAGAGAAAACTCGTTCTTTAGCCGTACTGTCCGTATGTGGAATAAACTTCCCTCAGAAATCTTTCCGCTCATCTATGACATCAAAAAATTTAAATCAAATGTCCACAAACACTACTCCCTCTTTCCTCCTTTCTATAACCTTTTTTCCTAGTTCCATCACAATGCAATGCATACGTAGGGGTCATCCCCTGAGTGTTGGTGAAATATAAAAAAAAAAAAAAAAAAAAAAAAATTTCATCAAAATCGGTCCACATTTAGCCATAGCTCCCATACAAAAAACTTACGAAAACAGCCTAAATTTCACCTAAAATACACTTAAATGCCAATAAATCTAAAAGTATAACACATATAACCACTAAATTTGGCACGAGAAAGTCTTATGTCAATGCCAGCCAGTGTGCAAAATTTTGTTGCAAGCGGTCACCATGTGACCTAGCTCCCATATGAAAAACTTACGAAAACATAAAAATTCAAAAAGAAAAGGGGATTTATGTCCTCTGTCCGTCAGATCAAATCGTAATAGCTCCTTAACTACAAAAGCTAGTAAGACTAAATTAAGCACAAGAAAGTCTTATGTCAATGTCAGCTAGTGTGCAAAATTTTATCACAAACGGTCACCATTTCACTATAGCTCCCATATAAAAAACTTATGGAAACACAAAAATACATAAAGAAAAGGTTATTTATGTCCGTCTGTTCGTTAGATAAAAGCACGATAGCGCCTTAACGAAAAGAGCTAGAGGGACAAAATTTTACAGAAGTATTTTGGATATCTTGAAAAAGATGTGTGTTGAAAATGGACAAAATCTGTTCAAATTTAGTTAGAGCTCCCATATAACCCCGCCCCGCGAAACACATTAATGCTGATAAATTTAATACAATTGTACTAGCTATGACGATTAAATTTAAAATAGGGAAGTTTAATGCAATTTTTGAGCAGTTTATCAAATTCTATAGTAATCAGTCCATATTTGACATTAGCTTTCATATAAAAAACACTCACGGAAACCAAAAATTTTAGCAAAGGCCAGTTAAAAGCTATTAAATTAGAAACTATGATAGCTATGGCCACTAAATTCTGCAAGAATAAGATATATATACCAGCCAGTATGTAAAATTTTGTTACAATCGGTCAACATTTGGCTATAATTCTTATATATATAACATCCCCTTTTTATATCTACAATCAAAAAGATTTGGAGGTACATTCATTATATTAAGATTGCACTAATGAAATTAGATAGGCATCAATCAATGTTCAGCCCAGACTTTATATATGATGAATGCATTAGGATCTCCTAACGAAATATATGGACCTGACGTATTACTATTAACGTGTTTAGCCTAACTACATATTAAGCACAACGAAAAGTATTTAACAACTTATTAATTTAAAACTATACCCGGTTATGAGACCGAATTTTGATCAAAGTAAATACTGGGGAAACCACTAAAATATTTTTAAATGTTGAACTATAAAGCTACGGCAACCGAATTTAGTCCAAAGGTTTTACCAACAATACCAATTTGCTTAGCGATGTTTTCAGTTTTGGTTCAGATTTTGAATTAGCTGCACCCTGTTTCTGAACTTAACACAACTTGATGGTGGCTATATAAGATTCGGCACAGCCGAATATAACACTCTTACTTGTTTTTATTAATTTTACATATATATCTGAATATCACTTGGATCCGGCACAAGATCATTAAGATCCTAATCGTAGATTAATTTAAATACCATAAGGTGATTCATTATACTGAGCAGATATGAAATCTATTTAAGTATATAATGGTGTATATTTTAATTGATATAAGTCATAAAAGTAGGTACAGTGGAATTTTGATATAACTAATCAAAATTTTGTTTAGAATTTCAGGCGCTTCTATTTAAAGGGGAATAAATTAAGAGATTCCAGTGTATCAACTCTATGTTTCTACAGATGCCAGAGTCATAAAAACTTGTTGCATGACATGATGCCACAGTTTTTATGTTTCTTAGAAATAACTTTTCAATTTAAAGAAATAAAACACAACATTGCACTTGTGGAGGCGTTTGGTAACGAGAAATGAAAGACATTTGAAAATTTCAAATAATATTACAAATACATCAAGGCCATGAATTACGGCGTTAAATGTGACTGGAACCGATATAGACCAAAATTTAAATAGACTAAGACATTGGCTTTGATATAAAATGAGACTTAAGATATACAATAAGATATAGGATACCTACTAAGACATACAATAAGAAAAATACTAAGAAATAGACTAAGATATAGAACATGACATAGATTGAGACATAGACTAAGACATAGACTAAGACATAGACTAAGACATAGACTAAGACATAGACTAAGACATAGACTAAGACATAGACTAAGACATAGACTAAGACATAGACTAAGACATAGACTAAGACATAGACTAAGACATAGACTAAGACATAGACTAAGACATAGACTAAGACATAGACTAAGACATAGACTAAGACATAGACTAAGACATTACTAATATATAGACTAAGATATAGACTAAGACATAGACTAAAACATAGACTAAGACATAAACTAAGACATAGACTTACACATAGACTAACACATAGACTAAGACAAGGACATAGAATAAGACATAGACTAAGACATGGACTAAGACATAGACTAAGACATAGACTTAGACATAGACTAAGACATAGACTAAGACATAGACTAAGACATAGACTAAGACATAGACTAAGACATAGACTAAGACATAGACTAAGACATAGACTAAGACATAGACTAAGACATAGACTAAGACATAGACTAAGACATAGACTAAGACATAGACATAGACTAAGACATAGACATAGACATAGACTAAGACATAGACTAAGACATGGACTAAGACATAGACTAAGACATAGACTAAGACATAGACTAAGACATAGACTAAGACATAGACTAAGACATAGACTAAGACATAGACTAAGACATAGACTAAGACATAGACTAATACATAGACTAAGACATAGACTAAGACATAGACTAAGACATAGACTAAGACATATACTAAGACTTGGACTAAGACATAGACTAAGACATAGACTAAGACATCGACTAAAACATAGACTAAAACATAGACTAAGACATAGACTAAGACATAGACTAAGACATAGACTAAGATATAGACTAAAACATAGACAAAGATATAGACTTAGACATAGACTAAGACATAGACACATACTAAGGCATAGACACATACTAAGACATAGACTTAGACAAACACTAAGACATAGGCTAAGATATAGTACATTTCTTGTCTATATCTTACTTTTTTTAAATCTTATACATTAATATCAGGAGTCACATTATTTAATGTAGTGTACCACATTACCTGTACATTAGTGGAATTTAAAACATTTTGTAAAATATTTCTGAAATTGTATTAATACTTCTCAAATGGATCCGTAGGTACACAATATATGTATTATCACTCTTACTATTACATAAATTTAGATAAGTATTTTTATACCCACCATCAAAAAGAATGGGGGTATATTGAGATTGTCGTTCTGTTTGTAATTTCCTTAATATTGGCTCAAATCAAACCAAAAGCTATATATATTCGGAATCTTTATGAAATTCTAAGACGATTGAGCGATGTCCGTCTGTCTGTTGGAATCACGATAACGTCTAAACGAAAGGAGCTAGCTCACTGAAACTTAGTAGAAACATTCTTCACATCTGAAGAAATTTTGGTATTGAAATTGGGCAAAATCGGTTAACATTTGTCCATAGCTCCCGTATAACCTCGCCTACGGTAATCGCTTATTTGCTAATAAATAACAAACTATAATAGCTATGATAATAAAATTTGGTATATAGAAGTTTTGCATAAGCCCTAGGCAGCGTATAAAATTTCATCAAAATCGGTACACATTTAGTCATAGCTCCCATACAAAAAACTTACGGAAACTGCCAAAATTTCACCTAAAATACACTTAAATGCCAATAAATCTAAAACTATAACTGATATAATCACTAAATTTAGCACGAAGAGGTCTTATGTCAGTGCCAACCAATGCGCAAAATCGGTCACCATTTGACCATAGCTCCCATATAAAAAACTTACGGAAACACAAAAATACAAAAAGAAAATACGGTTTATATCCGTTTTTCCGTCAGAGAAAAGCGCGATAGCGCCTTAACTACAAGAGCTAGAGAGACAAAATTTAGCAAAAGTATTTTCGATATGTTACAGAAATTGTGTGCTGAATATGGGTAAAATCGGTTCACATTTAGCTATAGCTCCCATATAACCCTGCCCGGGTTATTTATGCTGATGAATTGAATAAAATTGTTAAATTTATGACTACTAAATTTAAAACAGAAAAGTTTTATGCAAATTTCAGTCAGTGTGTCAATTTTTTTAGGAATCGGTCCATTTTTGACCATAGCTTTCATATAAAAACAGCTCCCGGTAACCACTAAAATGCCACAAACGCCAGTTAAAAGCTATTAAATTATAAGCTATGGGCACTAAATTTTGCACAAATAAACTTTATATTAATACCAGGCAGTAGATAAAATTTTGTAATAATCGGTCAACATTTGGCTATAGTTCTTATATATATATATATATATATATAACATACCCTTTTTACAATCAAAATGATTTGGAGGTACATTCAGTATATTAAGATTGCATCTACGAAATTAGATAGCTATCAATCAATGTTAGGTCCAAACTTTATACAAGGTAGATGCACTAGGAACTCCTAACAAAATATATGGTCCTGCCGTATTGCTATCAACATGTTTATGGCACAACGAAATAGCTTATTAATGTAAAACTATATTCGGTTATGGAACAGCATTTTTCCAAGGTTAATACTAGGGAAACCACTTAGATACTTTTAAATGTTGAACTATAGTAACTATAACACTGCATCCGAATTTAGTCCAAATATATCACCAACAATAAATACCACATTTGGTCAACATTTTGAATTAGCTGCACTCTCGTATAACTTGATGGTGGGCATAGAAGATTCGGCACAGCCGAATATAACACTCTTACTTGTTGATAAATAGATCAAAATTACAAATATCGGCATGAATTAGGGCAATGTAAATGGCGGTTCCAGTGTATGAAGTTATTTTGAACTATGAAACAAACATTTTCTTTATAAAAATTATTATTTTAGTGTTTTTATAGCTTTTAGTGGATAATTTTCTCTATTTTTAAAAATGTGTCTATTTTTTGAGTTTTTATTTTCGTAAAAATAAAAATAGCTAAATATTGTCGCATGGTTCATAAAGACATAAACAATGAACGATCTTTCAGATACAAAAATATTAAAATTATAAAAACTCATAAAATCAAAAAAAAATGTTCCTACACCGACTTGTGGGCTATGGATCGTTTCGCTTGTTCACTCCTCCATTTATTAAAATTGATCAAATACGAAAACTGTCATGACATTTTCCCCCTTAACATTTTGTTTTTGTGTTTGAGAGTAAAAACTAAAAAAATATATTTATTTTTCTTAAAAAACCTAAATTGAAATTTCAAATATTGTCTTTTTTTCCTGAAGTATTTTGGCATAAACATTTTTGTATAAGTATTTCCCTCCAGTGTTTGTCTCTATTTTATGAATGATTTTCATTTTTGTCGCCTGCCTCGTTCTCTTTTATATATAATTTTCACACAATTTTCAATTTTATGTGACTTTTTTTTTGGATTTTGTGCTTTTTCAGCAGATTTATCTCGTAGAGGGATCCTTAGTTTGATGGGATCTTTTAAGGTGTCCCCCAGTCTTTTTTCGGCTCTTGTAACGTTCGGTTGTGTTTTGAGGTTAAAATTTTGAAAAACATCGGAAGTTATAAGAAATTCTAAAATTTTGTATCTATAAAACGTGTGCGTTTCTGTGTTTCAAAAATAAATTTAGTGGATATATATGATATATTATATATAGATTTTATGCCTATGCATATCACCTTAAAATAATAAAATAAAAAAATATAAGAAATTGTTGAAAAATATATATAAAAAAAGAGTTCTAATTAAGAAAATTGTGTAAAAATACGTTTATTATTTAAAAATTCTAATTATGTGTTTTTTTCTATTAATATTTTCAGCATAACGAAATGTCTAAAAATTATTGAAATATAATTTACAAATATATAAAAATTATATAGTGATAAAGAAAGTGCTTTTCAAAAATTGTAGTCGTTAAAAATGGCACGTTTTTTATTTTATTTAGTGGCTGCCGCCATAATTTCGGGTAAGAAATTTTTAAATGTAAAATAAATATAAAACTACTAAAATATAAAAGTACCAAATGAAAGAGTAATACCTCGTCCCAAGTTTTGTTAAATTTAGAAACATATCTCATATATCTACGAGGGAGCAGCTAATTCAAAATCTTATCTTATCTTTTATTCTTAAACGAGCAATAATTGTATGTATATAAGTATATATATC